>JARHVA010002037.1:1560000-1665000 GCA_037957365.1 Torreya grandis | reverse complement strand
AGATAAGGAGTATTTTGATAAATAGAAGAGGGAATGGACTCATAAAATGATGAGAGTGCATAAATAATTAGCTCATAAAATGGCATCGAAGCATTGCCTACATAGTCTGTGTTGACCCCAGGTCATTGTAGTTCTCCCATAAATGGGAGGATAATGGAGAAATGGTGTTATGGAATGGAAATGATTCTGACTAGAAAAGAGTTTCCCACATGGTATATGTTACAAAGAGCACCATCTAGAACAGGACCAATGTCCACTAGTGAACATGATGAGAAGCTATGTAAAAGTTTTTGTAGCTTTATATTTCTCATGGACATTTTAAACCTATTTTTTGAATTTGGTGATTTTTCTAATATTTTGGGTATAATTAGGTTTTTAATTTTTTTTAGGTTTTAGAAATAAAATATTTACATGAATATTTGGTAAGGATAATGCACAAAAGGGTGTAAATAAATGCACGAGGGAACCAACTAGCAAAGGAAAAAGTAACCTTGGGTAGGGGTTCAAATGACTAACTCATGAAATGGTAGGAGTGTGAATTAACTTGCTCATAAAATGGTGAAATCACAGCTCAACTTGTTTTCAAAATTGGGAATGAAGGGAATATGGGTGACCATGTTGACTTCAAAATTTGAGCATTGCCCACACAACCCAAATGGAGCTCAGGTCATTATAGTTCAATCTAGAATGAGAGATACTACTAATCAAAAATAGGTCAAGATAGGAAAACAATAACGTGTTATTAATGGCATAAGATTTGGAAAAATATAAAAGATGTTTTATGGACTTTCCTGCATAAAAAATCATGTCAAAGTGATTTGAGATATTGCCTTCAAGGATGTGTTGATGATGACCAAATATACATAGTATATTGAATCTTTCCCTAAAGCAAACATCTAAATTTGTTAATTATACCTATAAATCATAATTAAGATCAAAATGGTAATGGGATAAGGAAATGAGAGGGACTAACATGATTAGGAATAATGAATGAATGGGAGATGATAAGACATGCCCCGAGACAGGGGTCCTCATAGACAATGTTTGAGTAAATTAAGTGTAGAATCATTTGAGATGCATAATATTGATGGGCTCATCTAGCTTTGGCCCATCTGGTGTAGCCGATATGCATGCTTTAGATCCATAGTTAGATTTAACAATGAATGGTTCTAGCCAATTAGGTTCAAAATTTCCCTTCTTTTCATGCATTACATTGGTATTTTTTTGGTTTGCTTTTAGCACAAGATCACCAAGTGTGAACTCTTTGGGATTGATATGCATGTTATAATTACAACATAACTTGTTTTTATATGCTTGATGATTATTAAAGGAGGCAATATATTTTTCATCAAGTAGTTCCAGTTCTTGTAACTGAGCTACTCTTTACTCCTCATCATTAATGATATCCTATAGTGAAATGTGTAAGGAGGGAAACTTGATCTCTATAGGGAGAATAAATTCAATGCCATAAACTATGGAATATGGTGTGGCTCATGTGGGGGTTCAGTATTGGTATAGTAGGTCTAGAGGGGAGGAAATAATTGTAAGTTCAAATCATGTCCATTGATATTAATAGTCTTTTTAAGGATTTGGACAAGGGTCTTGTTCGATGCCTTAGCCTGGCCATTGCTTTAGGGAAAATAAGATGTGGAGAATAATTGTTTGATATGTTACTTGACACATAAGTTTTTGACATCTTTATTTTTAAAGGATCCACCAGTATTAAAATTTATGTCATAAGGAATGCCAAAACAACAAATAAGGTGATTTAAAATGAATTTAGAAATTTGCTTATTGGTTACATAAGTGAGGGGAATATATTCAACCCACTTGGTAAGATATTCGATGGCAGTGACAATATGTTTATGGCCATTTTAAGTAGGATTTATTTTCCTTACAATATCAAGTCCCCATGTGGAAAATGACCAAGGATTAGTAATTAGCTTAAGTGCTCGAGCTAGATTTTGAATGAGATTGGTGTGTTTCTGACAATGCACACACTTCTTAACATAAGTGCTTGCGATTTACTTGCATAGTGGGCCAATAATACCCTATACATTGGGGTTTCTTTGCAAGGACCATTTCACTAGTGTAGGCCCCATAAATCCTTTTGTGCTCTTATTTAATCGCTAATTTAAATTCTATTGAAATTAAATAATGAAGTAGAGTTTCATCATATCCTCTATGATAAAGTGTAACATCGATTAAGGTATAATGAGACACATTGTGAATAAAGGCTTTTTGTTTGTTGTGGGAAAGGTTATCAGGAAGAATGTGGTCATGAAGGTAGTCATATAAATCATGGTACCAAGGTGAGATGGGACCAAAAATATCACATACCATTTTGAATGTTGTACATTCATAAGCTGGTTTCAAAATATGTTCAATAAAGAACTGGTAATTTGGAACATGATATGCAATTTCTCTCAATGACCCAATTTTTGTCATTGCATCTATAGTCCCATTACTAGCCCTTGTAATTTTCTCAATTTTGATTTGTTCAAATCTCTATTTGAGACTATCCACCATGTTTTTATAAGGTATAAGCTTGTCATCTTTGGTCTGGTATTGCTCTGTCACCTGGTTAATAATCAACTAGGAATTCCCATGTACATGTAATTATTTAATATTCTAATGTATAAGCTTTATATTATGATATATTGTTAGTACAACTAAAACTAATGTAGAAGGATTTGGGAATATGATTCCCCCATGGTGTTATGAATATAATTCAGCTCCAAATCCATGAGATGTGTAGGAACCATCAAAGTAGGGTGTCTAGTGTTGTGATTCAAAAGAGGTTTCATGTAGAGTTAAGATAGATTCATCACGTAAAATAAAAGTGAGTGGCTTAGTACCTGATAAGGGTGCTTCAACAAGTTGATATGCAATTACTTTCCCCTTAATTATTTTTTGATGTACATATTTGTTGTTACTTGCACAACACATCGTAATTGTTTTAAGAGTTAGGGAACATCTTTTTTGTTGTTTGCTTCTATATTGCTTGTGCTCATGGCTCATTGATCTCAACACTCTCAAGTTACCTTGGTGGTTTGCCTCAATTTATGTGTTGAATTAGGACCCACAACCCTCACCATTGTAAATACCATGTCTACATGAGAAAACTTTGTATAAGGAACTTAGCATGAAAATGGAGTTTTGACCTCCCAATTTGCATTTAAAACCTAGATTTCCTAGCTTTCTTAGCCTATTTTAGGAGATCATCTTAGTTTCCATGCCCTTCAGGCTCCCTAAATATATCATGTTGTGATGACCAATCTCATTCAAGAAAGTTTCATATTTTACATTTGGTTTATAAATGACTTCTTGACCTTCATATTATACTTGTAGAATCTTGCTAGATCAGGGGGAAAATCATCTCAGTCTTTGATTAAGTCTAGATGTAGGTGATTAAATTTTTTCTAAGTCCAAAGATCCAATCATTATTTTAACCCTTGATGAGGTCTTTGGGGTCTTCTTTCTCCATCTCTAGTACTAATTGAGTTTTATTTTATGGCTAAGTCTAAGGTGTTAGTTTTTGTCTCCCATGGACGTAATTGAGCTTTTAAAGCCTGAATAGGTCTAAGGAAGAGTTATCATAGTGATTTTTTTCTAATCAAATAAATTATTGAGATTAGTTCTACATTTTTTAATTCTGAGTCCCTAGTTCTAATTAGGGAATGAATCCCTAATTAGGTCAAGGAAGGGGGGCCGGATGCACTTCATAGTTATAATCAAAGAATTTTATCTAAATGGGTTAGGGTATGTTATAGTGTCATTCAAGATTTTTACCCTGGTTAGGTTGTGGGTGAGTTAGGCGAGTTAAACATTATATTGTCTGAGGATATTTCCATGACTGGGTCTTCATTAGCTCGATGGGGGAGAATCTATGTTGATCAAGGATGGGTCCCTGATTAGGTCGGGGACAATCCCTAGACAAATTTCCATTGTTATCTGGGGCTTGGTACCCAATTGGGTCTATAGGATTCCCACTACTGAGAGCTTGATGCTATGTGGGCTTTTAGACCTAATTATAATGGGAATGCATATGATAAATGAAGAGTTCTAATTGGGAGTCCTAAGGCCAAACATGTCTTGGGGACCCCCACTCCATTTTTGAATATTCATCTTAGTTCTAACTGATCAAACAAGACCCGATTAGGTCTATAAGTGCCACTCCAATGCTATTCGGGCTTCCAAATCCTGATTAATACTAGGAGTCAAATTTTTTTAAAAATAAATTTTAAAAAACATCTGTCATCCCCATAAGCTTGATTAGGTCTACTGGGTAAGTTTTGGGGTTATTTTTGGTTTTTTCAAATAAATTTGCTCCCGATGTCAATTTTTAAATTTTTTCATGTTACTGAAAAATTGACGTCATTGTGAATGTAATGGCGGTCCCAATTTTATCTAATTTTACATGTAGATAAACCTATTCATGTTTTTGCATTGTGTTTTATTGTTCATGCTTTCAATTATTTATTTTTAACTTGTTTTTTGGTCATTTTCAGGAAAGGAATAGTAAAAGTGGCAAGCCAAAGGTAAAATTTGGAAGGAAATGAGAGGCAAATGGAGTATTAATCAAGGTTGTTGGAACATTGTGGTTGGAAAATCCCTCTTTACAAGCTAGATTTATAAATATTGGCTCATATTAATGGCCAAAGGGTTGGCTTCTGTTCTCCCCATAAGATATTTGAAGCCAACCACTTTGATTTTTCATGTAATTTTTAGCTTTAGTAGTGTAGTTTATCCCTTAATCCCCACTTATGTTGTTACACTGGAAAAAATTCAATGAATCAATTGTAATGGACTCTAAATTTTTTTAAAAAATAATGTTTGGGTTAGTGCTCACATTATTATATTTGTGTAAGTTTATTATTAATATGAGTTGTAAATACAACTCATTATTAATAGATGTTTTGTGTGTGAGTGATTTGTTCTCACAACTCACGTAGATAGGCTTGAGTGAGAAAATAAAGGGATGATATATTCTCCAAGAGAGATTAGAGGGATTTGTGGATGAGAGTAGACTCCACATTTATAGGATATTTTACCTCTATATATGTAATCTTGTACTATTATATTGACATCCCGATTAAAATATTATATAGATTGTTTAAATTGATTTGAGTGACTTGTATGTATTGAGTTGAGCAAATATTAATTATGTGAGCTTAGTCTAATTTTTATTTATTATAACTCTAACCAAAATTAACATGAATGTGATAGTCAAAATGATATGTATTTATTAATAGAAGACTTGGGATTATTTTCTTCAATTTGCATGTGTATATGGTGGTTGTGGTTGTTATTTCCTTATTTGCTCTTCCTATAAGCTTGCATTGGCCCTGCACTTGATTGTGTATGATGATTGGATCAGAGGGTAGTTTATGGAGTTCATGTGATCATGAAATTGACTTTATTTCATCATTGTAGTATTTTGTTTCCCCTTTTCCCTTCTTTTGTCAATTGTAATCAATTTGTTTGATTAGGGTTTTTATATATGCAATCTAATTTAATGTCTATATTGATTGTGATATTTTATCCATTGTTATTGTTGAATTATTGTAATTTTTCATATGATGGAATGAACATAATAAATCAATCATAAATACATTAAAAAACCCTAAAAATATTGATCTATTTGGAAAGTTAATGAATTTTCAATCATTTTCAAACATACGCACAAAATCTGCATCAAAAAACTTAAAATTAACATTACCTGATAAATTTTTCAAGCACCCACAATCCATTAAAACGATGGTTGAAATATTCACACTAATAGTCCCCTTGACCATAATAATCCACAACACACAATTGAGTGAATATCAGTGCATTGTGACCCAATAGATAAAATCCTTGGGGAGACCCACCCCATAGGACTCCTTTCAAGAGAGGCTGGACATGCTTCACTGCTCTGAGAGCTTAACATTGGCATTGTTGTTCCAAATGAGGCATTAACATCTTTGGCACTAAAAGGAGGACATGTTCAAAATATTATATATTATCATTCAATATGGTCTTTTGGCCACTCCTTTACATTTTTCCTACCTTGTTGCATGCTTGAAACAACATGTCAATAGATCTAGCACTAAAAGGAGGGCATACTTGGATTATTTTAGAGTTTATCATTAATTTTGGTCTTTTGGCCCCTCCTTTACACTTTTTCAAAATCATTGTATGTTTTAAATGCATGTTAACAAGCTGGCATCAGGAGGACTTAAAATAAAACTTAAGTTAAAAATTTCAAACTTAGACTTAAGAGGCTTTTTCCAAAGTGGCATTCAATTTATAATATTATAAAATCAAATTTTAGACCCACCCATGGCTTTTGCCTAGCTAGGTGGAGGTGGTTGCCTTGTGAACATTCCAATGCCCACTCATGACTTGACCAAAGATCCTTATGAATTCTATAAAAAATACACACATGGTGGGATTTGGATGATAAAAGAACACACTCAAGCATTCAAGGATGCCATAATTAGGACTCAATTCTAGCATGAAGATGTTTCCTATTATTTATTTCCTTTCTCTCTGGATAGGGAAACATAGAACCGATACCTTGAATTTCTGGATGGGTTCATTACTCATGGTCTATCTTTGAAAACTTGTTTATTAACCACTTTAGTGTGCCCATATACCCTATTATATTATACTAATAATTTTATATAACTTGTAGGGATCCTAATGAATCCATTAACATGTCCAACATCCACTTTCATGAGTTACACAAGACTTTGAAAGACCCATTCTTGCAAAGGGAAGTGGTGGATATTGAAGTTTATCTCAAAATATTGGATCCCCTAACTGCTATGTTCATTCATAGGACTCTATCTGATCTCACATCTCTAATGTTGACTCACCAAGAGGTTTTCATAATAAAATAACAATCAATGTCATATGGATATTGTGCAAACCTATTTTATTTTCTTTTATATTTGGGTGTTTACACCCAAAATCCTTTGATTCACTTAATTATAAGTTAGCCTATTGCCTAATATGTATCTTATAATGAAGCATTCCCTCAAGCTTATTACTAATGAATCCTCTTTGTCACAAATGAAAACCCCATTATTATTTTTAATACATGCATTTATGATAATTCACTATGTGGATAATAAGCTATTTTTCCTTGGTTTAGTGATCAAGCATCTTTGAGTGCTTTTACTAATCCAATTCCATTTATTACAAGAGATTCTCAACAAGAAATTCCTCAACTGACCTATGAGATGACATTCTGAGTTTCATAATTGGGTATCTATGGATATAGAATAAGACAAGTGCTAAAATGGTCATGTTGATCGACAATGTAACATTCCACAAATGCAAACTAGTCCTTGAGAGTGGCGATGAAGATGAATCTAATGACAAAGAAACAACAATTGTTTCAAATGACCTATTAGCTGAAAATTAGAGTAATAATTATCTACCCACATAAGAAAATGAATTTGACATCTCTTGTAATTAGTCAAAAGATGAAATAGTTGAATTGGAGTAGTTGGTTGAAGAGGATGCATGCTATGTATCTGAGACATTCTTATAACATATTGTTATCCCTACACTTGACAAGATGATTCAAGATGATCAAAAGCTTAATGACATTAGTGTGACACCCATCTTGTCATTGTAGATGGAATAAATTCAAGAGAATAATGATGAAATTGGTTGTATACATGAAGAAGGCAAGTTAAAAGAGTTTGAATTGGAATATATCAATTTTGGAAAACCTTACCTTTGATTTAATTGGCCTGAACTTGAATGATGAAGACATGGGATTCCTGTCCATTAAAGAGAAACACCTATACATTATCTATGATAGGTGGAAAAAATAAGAAAACTAGGTTGTTATCCTCACCCTAAAAAGTTTGGATCCTTTGGAGCATCCTAAGGAATGGGATGGCAACACTCTGTTTCCCCTCTCCATAATGGAGGCAACTAAGATAGAAATGTGTGATTATGAGCATGGTTGATCAAGCCATGAAGAAATAGATTTGGTGGAAGTTAGAGCTAAAATTATCTTTAGCCAATGTAGCTATCTGTATACTTCCACTATTGATGACAAATCTAGAATGTCCCTAACATGGGAAGAACCAAAAATACACCTTCTAGATGATTTAGATGACAAAGAAGATGATACCATAGAATTTATGTCAATCAAGGGGTAACCTAAAAGGGATTAATTGATTACCTAACACAAATAATTTATCTCTATCAGGCTAGGTATGCAGGGCTATTTGATACATGTTGATACCGACACTATCCCTCACCACAAGTCAATGTTTAGGCAGAGGTATTTATCAAATTCTATCCCAAGTACTTTTTTAAAATTAAGTGTAAAAACTATTATATTTAATATTGAAAATTTACTTAATTTTCATGGAAATAATGTAGATTGAACCCTCTAAGATAGTGTTCATGTGCATAGAGTTTAACACTGACATAAGTTCATGTCTTCCCTTGGTAGGATCTCTACTAATCTTCTCAAAATCCTAAATGTGAATACATTTTGTATTAGGTGTGTAAATAGTGATGATATCTTATTGCTTATCCATAGGTATTTCCTCAAAATTCTTTCTTTTGGGTATGAATTAGCCCAACAAGTTCCTATAAATATGCTCTCTTCCCATTTCTTTCTTTGTTTCTTATTTTTTTCCTACTTGATTGTTAGTTTAGAGAAATTTTCTTGATTTCCCTACTTTTTGTTGTTAGTCTAGCCTCGTTGATGATCTCTCTTTGGTATGGATCATCTATTTTGCCCTATAAGTTATGTTGTCTATCAAAGAATGAATAACAAAAGACCTATAGATAAGTGATGTGAATGACATTCTAATAAATAATTATTACAAGTAGTTTATAGTCTTAGATTCTATTTCTAAATCAGCTTCAAAAGCTTAAGCTATTATGTGTGTTTTAAATTTGTTCAAGTTGGGTTAAGTTTGGTTAAATTGTTTGGTTAATGAAGACATGCTCTTAAAACCAAGCATGAAAATCGCATATTAATGGTTTCTTGGTTTTCCTGGGTGAACATGTTGTAGTGAAGATCTAGGGTGAAAAATATATAATTATGCCTTTTAGTTGCCACGGTGGTCCCCAACCAAGAATTGAGATGATAATAAAATAAAGTGAAAAGAGAAAACAAGAAAAGAAAATAAAAATCAATTTTCAAAAAACTCAATTCTAGGTGATTTAAGCAGCCTCTACTAGGGTTATGGATGCCTAGCTGATAGTAGAGTAAGGCCTTGAGAGGGATCAGAGATAACTTTATCAAGGCTATGGGCACTTGTCTAGTAGTGTAGCAGTGTTTAGGTAAGTGTTCTTAAGTTAGGATTCACTATCAAGATGATTGGATCTATAGTGATTAGTCCTTAGAGATTCTAAGAAGTTGTAATTAACTCATTTGTACACACCAAGTCAATGAGAATGTCTGGTTTAGTCCTTTAGCCATTCCCATCTTCTCCTCTCTAAAATCCATTCACATTCCATGCATAGTCTTGGCCAGAGATCATGGGTTCGTAGACATGTTTATATCATTCTAAAATACTCAAGAGTATTTTCTAATAAAGTCACCATTTGTTATTGATTGCACAAGACACCCTAATTATTCTAAGAATCAAGGAGCCTCTTTTTTGCTTTTTGCTTGTCTCCCACTTGCAATTAAGACTCATTGTTCTTGGTACTATCAAGTTACCTTGGTGGTTCATCTCAATTTACATGATAAATCAAGACCCATGGCCATCACCATTCAAAAGACCACGTCTATGTTAGAAAACTTTGTATAGGCCACTTAGCATGAAAGTTGAGTTTTTACCTCCCAATTTAAATTTGAAACTTAGTTTGCCTAGCTCTCTTAGCCTAAACCTATCACAATATGATGACCAAGATCATGTGAAAAAAAATCATATTTTACACTTGGTCTATAAATGACTTCTTGACCTTCATATTATACTTGCAAAATCTTGTTGGATCAAGTGAAAACTCATATCATTCTCCAATTAGGCTTGGTTGTAGGTGATTAAATTTTTTCGAAGTACCGAGACCTAATCAGGATTTCAACCCCTAACTAGGTCTTCGGGGTCTTCTTTCTCTATCTCTAGTACTAATCTAGTTTTATTTTATAGCCAAGTTTTAGGTGTTAGTTTTAGTCTCTCATAGACCTAATCAAGATTCTAAAGCTTGTATAAGTCTAGGGTGGGGTCATCATAATGCTTCTTTGTTAATCAGATAAACTATAGTGATTAGGTCTACATTTTGAAATTTTGAGTCCTTAGTTCTAATCACGGAATGAATCCTGGATTAGGTATAGGAAGGGAAAGATGCAATTCATAGTTATAACTAGAGAATTTTATTTTAATGGGTCTAAGGGCATGTCATAGTGTTATTTAAGTTTTTTTCCTAGTTTGGTTGTGGATGAATCAAGTGAGGTGAGCGTAGTATTATCCAAGGATATTTCCTTAATTGGGTCTTCATTAGCTAGATAAGGGAATGTCTATGTTTATCAAGGATGGGTCCTTGAGTCAGTTGAGGGCCATCTTTAGATGAATTTCCTTTATTATCTGTGGTTAAGACCCAACTAGGTCTGTGGCCTTCCCACTACTGAGAGCTTAGTGCTATGTAGGCTTATATCCCCAATTATTATGGGAAGACCTATGGGAAAATCAAGCAGTTCTAATTGGGGGTCCTATTGACCAAATTTAACCGTAGGTTAAATTAAGTCAACCCCCTACATATTCAAACTTTTCATAAGGTCCACTAAGAATGAAAATGGTCACCATTGTCCTATGTGAGGTCAAGACATATCTTGAGGGTCATAAAATATGTTTTAAACCTTTGTCATACTTGTCTATTTGTTTTAATGTCCTTTTATGCCACCTTTTGGTCATTTTAAGGAGTTGTATATAAATCTCATCAAAAGGACAAATTCCAAAGAGTAGGCTAATGTACCACATGTCAAAGAAGTGTAGAGACAATTTTAAAACTAAAATGTTATAGGTTCAATGTAGAAGAAAAAAGATCATCTAAAAAAAGGTCAATTTCAGGTAGTTGTACAGACTAGGATGACTCATCTAAAACATGTGAATGATTCAAGAAGGTGCCTTGAGATCCTCATAGGCCATTTATAGGATCAGGTGGCTTTAATAGATCCAAAATTGTCAAAAATTGGTTTCTCTCTCCTATCATTCTCTTGGACATGTCAAAAAGGGTCAATGGTTTTATTTTGGTATGAACAAGAGAAGAGGAGTTGGAGTGAGTGCACTTGGGTAATGTTATCAACCCTTATGAGCTTCCAATTTCATGGTCATGGTTTCAATATTGGTGGTTTGTGCTATATGAACAATCATTAAGATTGTTAGTACCTCTAAATTGCACATGGAGCCCAACATCTTAGTTTTTATCATCTAATTGCATTTTGAAAATTGGTCTATGTGAACCAAGTCATGTATATGGACTTGCAAAGCATATCTACCCATTTCATATTGGATTCAATCTGGTTGGCATGTGTGACCATGAAATATAGGTCTGATCACTCTCTTGTGTTAGAAGTGAACACCATTAAAAGCTGAGAATAGTGTTTTCATAGTTATAGAGTTTGTCTTCCTGTAAGTGGCTTCAAATCAAGACTCACACACTTGTTTTGAACCCCTCAGAGCATAATAGTCAATTTATCCATTGAGAGTTTATGTTGAGGAGATTTTAAGGGTGACAGTCCAAAATTGGGTTAGATATTAAACTCATGAAATCCATGTACAGAGTTGAAGAAAAGTTATAAAATGGGTGTTTAACTTAACTTCTATGAATAGAGATTTTTCTCCATAAAGTGTCACCTCTTGGTGGAGGTCTATGAGGTCTAGGTAATCTTAATAATTTCATTATTGCAGCCCAGGCCTAGAGGTAACATCTTAACTCAATGGAGGTTGTTAGATTAAGAGAGAATGATGGTGGAGTGAGGTTTTAACTTAGTCAAGTTTATAATGTAAACACTTAGAGAAATGCAATGCCATTAGGCCAAAGAAAACTTGAAACACTGTAACTTGTAAGTGACACCTAGTGCATTGATAGTAGGGGATAAAGGTATGGTAAAGCATAAATGAATCCATCTAGGTGTGATATAGCCCTAGTGACCTTAGAGGAAACCAAAAGAGTGAAGTACAATATTCAAACATGTATCACCACCTATAAGAATCTCATGATTCCCCTAATTGACACCTATAATTTGACTCATGTACACAAATGAGTCTAAGCGATTGAAAGATGAAAGCTTGGTTGGTAGGCAGAGGTGTAAGATGGAATGACCACATTGAAATCACTCTGATAGTGATAACATCACACTTCCATGTGATTCCTAGAGGTAAGGATGAATAGAGATAGTCATAGTTAGAGGTTATTAAGCCCTACCAAAACCTTGCACACAGTCACAAGCCTAGAAACTAGTCTTGAGAATTTGAGATGTTGAGGGATCTAAAAGTATGATCCAAATTTAGAACTTGATACAGAGTGTCATCATGATTTGGAATAGACCTCCATGGTCTCGTTTGGATCAAACTAATAGGGGAAGTGTTATTTATTTTATCTGAGACCTAAGGCACTCCACAGTCAATGCAATCTATAGATTTAGTGCATCAATGGTAAGACGATGAAATGGAAGAGTCTTAAAGTATTAAGGGATCATGTTTAGGGTTAAATTGAAGGTGAATAAGTGTTGAAGTGGTCTTAAATTCACTATGATCACTCATAAGTGGTCACATACATAGAAACACAATCTATTCCTATTAGGCCTAAAAACTGGACATGACCATTAGGATTCCAAAATTCACTCATATGATCATATGGTCTCTCCAAACAATGTAATCACCTTCATGAGAAAGTAGAGGGTTGATGAAACCCACTAGTTTGTAGAGAACAACCTAGATTGGCCATTTTTGGTCTCAATTTATCTCAGGGGTGTTCAGAATGCATAGTAAGAACTCAAGAGCCAACTTATTTTACTCACATCTATATGGGAAATATGCATGGGGTCTCAAGCACTTAGGGATAGTTGAGGGGGGTCCTATACTTGAACCTAGTGGCATTGGTTTGAAGGTTAGGGCCCTTATCAAATGAGCTAAAACCCTCCTAAAATCTTCATAAGATCTCGATGAGAAATATATGAATATAAATGCATCCAAAAGAAGTCAATTGGATTGGAAAGTAATTTTGACCTACTTGAGACTCTTTCAGGGTCCCTACCACTCAATTGTTCCATACCATCACTTATACATATGAGCCAAATTTTGTGTTTTCTGTAAGATTTTAGATAATTTGAAGGTGAAGGAAGGAATACATAGGTGAAAGTCATGGTGGAAGTTGTGTATAGATGTATTTTGAGTCTTCATACCTCATTCTCACCTCAATCATACATGGAAACCCTCAGCTAAGTTAGTTATTGGTAGTGGTCTTAGACGTAACAATGAGAAACAGGGTGATTGTCAAGTTGATTATGAGAAGTACAATTTTGAGTTTTCATTGAAGTATATATGATAGACCATAGGACAAATAATTCTTGATGAGGTGTCTCACATATCTGCAATGAATCTCTTTGAACATTTGTAGGTCACCCTAGTGATAAGTGTAAGAATTGAGGCCTAAAAGGCTAATGAGTGACTGCAAGGAAGTAAAGACAATTGGCAAAGAGAAGGTCATCAATTGAGAGGTGTATAATGAATTTTAAAAATCATTTTTCCACCTTCTTAGGTTAGGGTATATGTGTTAATGACTTTTAAGGTAGTTCTGAGTAGATAAGTGGACTCCTCATTAAGAAAGGTGGTTTCAAAAAGGATAATGAAGTGTCCATATACCAACTTCAAGAAGATTGAATGTTTGTGATTGAAACTTGTTCAAGAGAACTTCATGACCTATTTCCTAACTCTTCCTTTTGCATTGTAATTGGCCTTCAAGACTTTATACTTGGCATTATGATTGTTCAATGTCACTCCTTTCTCCTCTCCTATGCTCTATATATTGAAGCCATTTTGGCATTGTAAACTATCCTCAATTGGTAGAGCGAAGACCTATTAGTTTGACACCTTGTTTTGCATTTGAATAAAGTTTTCTCAAGTTGATTTAGTTTTGAATAACCTTGAGTTGAGATCAGTTTTAGTAGTTTACCTTCTTAGTGAAAATGCAAGTATGTTTATGGAGATGTCCTTGGTGTATCACCTCTATTAGTGTAGGTTACTTTTATGTTTCCTTACACCCCCTTTTCACCCCCAAAAAGTGATTAGTTTTGTGTAGTGTGTGAGCCTAAATAGTTAGATCAAGGGATCTAGCCCATAATCTATAGATCTATCTCTTGTAGCAATCTGCATATACCTAGAGATAGTTCCATGTTATCCCAAATTTGATAAGGTATGATTAACTTCTCTAGGGTCCTAATTTGGGCTATAATAGGTCCTAATCCCAATTAGGTCTTGGGGACCCCCACTCTAATTTTGATTGCTCAACTTAATTTAACTAGATAAACAAGATCGATTAAGTCTGTAAGATGTTCAAAGTACCACTCCGGTGTTAGTGAAGCTTCCAAATCCTAATTAACACTAAGAGTTGTTTTTTTCAAAAAGTAACCTTAAAAAAAACTTGTCATCGCTAGAACCCTGATTAGGTCTACTAGGCAAGTTTTAGGGTTATTTTTGTTATTTTTGTAATAACTTTTGTTCTTGATGTTGGTTTTTTTAACCGTTTCATTAACAGAAAGTGTAAACCATCCTAGACATAATGCTGGTCCCAATTTTATCTATTTTTGCATGTATACAAACTTGTTCATATTTTTACACTATATTTTACTACTCATGCTTTTATTGCTTGCTTTTGACTTGGTTTTTTGTCATTTTAAGGAAATGAATAGTAAAAATGGTGGGCCAAAGGCATTTATAGGCAAAGTAGAGGTAATTAGACCATTAGTGGAGGTTGTTGGAACATTTTGGAAGGAAAATATCCTCCTTAAAATCTTGATTTCTATATGTTGGCTCATATTGATGGCCAAAGGGCTGGCTTTTATTCTCTCCATAAGAGATTTCGAGCCAATCACTTTCATTTTTCATGTACTTTTTAGCTTTAATAGTGTAATTTCTCCCTCAATCTCCTCTCCTATTGTTACATTGGTGAAAATTTTAGGAATCAATTATAATAGACTATGAATGTGATTGTCAAAGTGATACATATTGATTAATAAAAGATTTGGGATTATTTTCATCAATTTACATGTGTATATGGTAGTTATGGCTATTATCTCCCTGTCTACTCTTCCTAGAAGCTTACATTGACCCTATATTTGATTGTGTGATGATGATTAGATCATAGGCTGGTTTATGGAGTTCATGTGATTGTGAAATCAAATTTGTCTTCATCATTGTAATATTTTCTTTCCCCTTTTCCCTTATGTTCTTTTTAATCAATATGTTAGATTAGGGTTTGTATGGATGCAATATGAAGTAATGTCTATATTGATTGTGATATTTTATCCTTTGTTATTATCTAATTATTGTAATTTTTTACGTGATGGAATTAACATAACAAATCATCCACAAATACATTATATAAAACCATAAAAATGTTGATCTATTGGGCAAGTGAATGAATGTCTTGTCATTTTTAAACATCCACATAAAACTTGAATTAAAAAAACTTAAAATTGCCATTAGCCACTAAATTTATCAAGCACCCAAACTCCCTTAAAACTAAATTTTAGGTGTTCACATTAGTAATCCCCTTGACCAGAATAGTCCACAACACACAATTGAGTAAATATCAGTACATCGTGACCTAATAGGTAAAGACCTTAGGGAGACTCACCTCATAAGATTTTTTTTAGGAGAGGCTTGATGGGATTCACCACCCTAAGAGCTTGATGTTGGCATTGCCATGCAAAATGACATGTCAACAATATTCAATCTCAAACTCACTCAAGAGCATGACCCATTTGGCCATACAACTAGTCAAAGCTACCTTGGAAAGTGAATATTTGAGTGGGTCCACTTTGGTAATAACAATGGTTTCATTTTTGAGCATGTAATGTTGCAACTTCTGGGATGTGAACACCATTGTCAAGCAGACTTTTTCAATTGGAATATATTTGTGTTCATAGGCAACCAATGTTTTACTTAAATAATACACCTCTCATTCCTTCCCTTGATCATGATATTGGGAAAGGAGTGCCCCCAAGGTATGTTATGTTGATGAAATGTAGAGGAGTAGTTGTTTCCTAGGTGTTGGTGGAACTAAGATAGGCAAATTTGCCAAATATTCTTTCAAATGCTCAAATGCTAGTTGACAGTTGAAATTCCATGAAAAGGTGGTGCCTTTCTTCAAAAGGTGAGTAAAAGGATGACATATATCTTCCAATTATGAGATAAAACATCAAATAGATCGAATTCTATGTTGTAGACTACAAATCTACTTCATGAAGTGTTTCAAATATCCTTTCAAAGCACCTTGTATTCATTAAGTCTTTCAAATATCCTTTGTAACACTTCTGGATGGTCTACTATGGTCTTGGATTTGCCTAAAATGTCATCGACTCAGTCTTCTAAAATAACGTGCATCATGTCATGAAATATGATAGTAATAACACATTGGTAGGTAGCACTATAATTATTGAGGCCAAAAGGCATTATTTCATAATAAAACATCTGCCATGGAGTGGTGAACATTATTTTGGGTTGGTCTTCAGATTATATTTTTATCTAATTATATCTTGAGAAGCCATCCATAAGATATAACATCTCATACCCTATATTGGAATCTAAAATCATATCAATGTTAGGCAAAGGAAAATCATCCTTTGGGCATGACTTATTGATATCTCTAAAATATATGCATATGTAGATTCCTTGTGTCTTCTTGTTGATTGGGATGATGTTTAATATACATTCTAAATAATTTATGAGAAAAATACATCCTACCTCTAATAGTTTTTCCATTTCTTTTTTTTCTAGTATGGCAATGAAAGGATGAATTTTTCTAAGCTTATGTTTAATTAACTTACATCTAGGTGTACAACAAGTCAATACACAATTAGAGAAGGATCAAGACCATACACATTTAAATAAGACTAGGAAAAAATATCAATAAACTCTCTAGGGATGGTAGTAAAAATCTCATGTTCCTCTTCAGTGAGGGATGCTCCATGCTTGATCCACTTAGGATCATCTGAGGTTCCAATGTTTATTTCTATGGTGTCTTCCATGAGCAGTGTAAAACCATTATCTAGAATAATTAGAAATGAAGTGCATTGATCTTCTTCATCATCTTGTGGATCAATTGGTTCTTCAAGTTCCCCCATGTATGAAGAATTTGAATCACCAAAGGGTGGTAAAATCTACTCAACAAAGGCATGTGGGAAATCTTAAACTAATTATTTTAATACTTTCTGATCTCCTGAATTGATGTCTAACTAGCATTAGGTTCTGGTATTGGAGGCACCCTATGCTTCATTGAAAATAGGATGAAATTACCCATCTAATGGTGCATGAAATAGGTTTTCACCATGGGACTCATCTTTCTATTTACTATTTTCTTGCTCTAAAAGTGCCTCAATGAGGTTTTAACTTTGGGACCTCAATGCTTCATTTTCATTTTTTGTTTTTATTTTTGACCAAGGAAGTTCACTTTCTCTCTGAAATAGGTGATGGGGTCTAATGTAATAGCAAAGCATTGATTATAATCACCAATCAAAAAATCCTCTTTGAGGCCCATGAATTTACAAATTACCTCATCATTCTATAAATTATCCAATGGTATATGTGGATCTTATTAGTCCTAGTCAATTAATTGGGAGCGATGGAGGAAAATATGGTAATTAAAGGGAATAAAAATAATGGTATTGGGATTGAAAAGGTTGGTATTGGGCAATTCATTGTAGATGTTATAATAAGATTCTATGTCGATGCTGGCATCTTCATCATTAGATGGTAAATTTTTATCGCTCTCAATATTTGAGGGGTCACCGCCAAGTGGTTTATATCTAATACCTTAGGTTCCTTTATGTTTAATACTAGATACTAGCTCTAATAGGACCTTACTACTTTACCCCCGTGCCTTTTCCTTCATAAGATTGATTATCCATTATTTTGTTTGGAATAGGATACTTTTTACTTTTGTAACAAGTATCAAAGTTATCATTGTACAACCATGGGTCTTCATCACCTTTGATATGTACTTTTTTCTATGTAGTGGTCTTAACAAAATCAATGGGTCCTTTTTGGTGAGATTCATCTATCTTATGCCATTCCATTTTGACACTCTTCACTTTGGGCATACCATGTGATTTAGATAATTTGGGTATATGAAAAGCATTTCCATTTTAGTATTCATCATGGCCTTTGTCCACAATGGTAAAATGGTTGGATATTTAAGGAGGTGGTCCAAGATGAAGTATATGCAAGCTTAATTAGATCCATATAATTTGACTCATAAGGTTGAACAACTATCTCTTTGTACTTTTTAGGGATATAATCTATGCCAAGGTGATAATTATAGCTTTCATATTATGCTTCAAGGTGGTTACAATACTAGTATGACTACAAATATCTAGGTATGGTGACCTCCAAACGTGAGGGAATTTGATACACTGATGTAGATTAAAATTTATTGTGCATACTTCATGTATCTAAGGTCACCCAAGGAGTAAGTTGTATGATAGTTCTAGGTTCATGACATGGCAAAGAGTATCATGGGTTAAAGGCTCAATGATAATAAGAAAGAAAATGGTGCCCTATGATTATCTCTCCTCATTATCATAGCCCTTGATGGTAATAGTATCTGATTGTAGATATGTTGTTATGTAACCCAAATGTTTGACTAGTTTCAAAGTTACAATATTCAAACCTGAACCATTATCTATGAGGACATACTTAAACTTATGTTTAGAAATGACTACCTCTGTATAAAGTGGGTTGTTATGAAGAGGACTAAGGGGTGACATATCATTTTGGTTAAGTGTGAATTATTGGCCTAGGGATAATTTATTTACAAGAATTTGGATTTTTTAAGGAACAATGTCACTTGGGACCATGGATTGGCTTAAAACCCCATTCAATATGTTTTGTGGATGTTTGCCGTATGCAAACGATATAAAATAGAAATAGGCATAAGTGACTTTTGTAATTGTCCCACAATGTCATATGGCTTGTCATTGGTGGAAGCAACTAGTTTAAGTTTTTGAGGTGGAGGACCTTGAATGGGACATTTAGAGGAAGGTGTGGGGCCTTGGATGGTAACCTTAGAATGTCGAATTGTAATTATGCAATATTAATTTAGCAAGTCTTTATTCTAATTAGAAAAATGGCTTGGGATGGTAACTTTTGGTCATTGGCTAACATGAATGCCTTTTTGAACCAAAGTAGGATTACCAACATATGGGGGAGGAGGTCCTAAAATGGATGATGGTGGATATTGGGCATTATTGGTCATTTGCTTCGGATTAATTTTGATAGTGGTAACATGCCCACTAGTAATGAGACCTACAACATTATCACAATCATAGGGGACATTATTATAGCTAAATTTGTTAGATTGGGTCTCCTAAACTTGATTCTAATTAGTTTGTTGCTATTATTGTTGATTCTATCATTGATTCTAGTTGTTGGGATTCTGATTATTGGCTTGACATTGATTATGATATTAGAGTTATGTTATGGAAAAGGGTTTTGGTAGATATAAATTTTTTGATTAGATGTTGGAGTATCATTATCTAATTTTATTTCTCCATTATATAACAAATCCTATATGAAATTTCAAATTTGTACACATCTATAAATAGGATGACCTATAACTCGGTGATAGTTATAGATCTCATGTTCCCTATACTAGTTAGGTTTGGGTTGGCCTTCTGGAAATAGTTTTGGAAATGGCTAAATGATCATGTTTATTGTAACTAGTTTCTGGAACATGAAATCAATAGGTTTGTCAAGAACACTATAAAATATATTTTGGTATTGACCTTTTCTTGGAGGTGGATATTATAAGGTGAGTGGTTGATTAGGTGGGGTTGTTTGAGCACATGGTGGTTGCACCATTTTCACATGTCTAGATTTGGTTACCCCATCACCTACAAATTTTTTGTTCTTGTTGAATGGATTAGGATTTTTAGATGTACTTGCATTGAGCTTGTACCTAGGATGGCATATGTACCTTTTTATTAATTTGGATTTGAGAATAGAATTTGACCACCCCTTTATTAATGAGAGCTTATTGAATTTTTAGTCATTTGGCAACAATATCTTAAAATGTCTTAGCACAATGAAGTTGAAGATTATAAGTGACATCTAATTTATTATAAAATGTTCCTAAAGCATCAAGACATGCTAAGGATGAGGATAGCTAAGTTTATACTTTAGTGCACAGGGTAGGATATAGTATTAATACCTAGGGTTGGAAAACATAAACATAACGAAGATGAATTATTATGTGTTAAGTTGGAATTAAGAACAACCAATATTTCATTAAAATTTATAGAGTATTTAAATTAAATTAGACATAAAGTAAGCAAAACATTATACATGAGAATGCACACAAGGAACAAAGTAAGAAACACAACAAGAAACCATAACCAAAATAGTCTTTATTGATCTCTTCGAAGGTTGAACTCTATTCTTCATACAAATACAAGTATATATAGATGTTTTCAGTCTATGACTACTCATATTCTTCTCATACTTGACACCAAAAGTAGAGTTTGTTCATATTCTAACCTATTAAAAGTCATGGAGATAGGACAAAATATACATATCTCTGACAAACTAAGTGCATAACACATGGATACAGAAAAATATCATGCACAACTTTACTATCCATTTTCTTCTCACAAGACTTTCCAAAACTTAAAATGTTGTCTCATCTCAAGATAATGTCATAGCATATTCTAAATTTTCCCAAAGAGTAGAAGCTAAAGAAGTGGTTAGACTAGTAAGAGTCATAGTAATCATTCAAGGCATCATATTTAGTTTTCACCTCTCTCACACTACTTAGCTTCCCTTTCTAATTTTCAACTAAGTAGCATACCAACCTACCACCCTTTTAGGTTTCAATAGGCTAGCATAACCGGATGGTCAACCTTTATGGGTTTTCAACCATCTTGGCCCTACTTGTCTTACTAGTCACTCCCATTAGAAAATTCTATACAAACTTTTTTAAAATTAGTACTTTGTGCAGTAGTTAGCTTGTTAGAGGTGGCATGGACATAGATGATGACTGAGTAGAAGAGTCCTTGGCCTTGGATTTCATAACCTTACATTGAGTGATGAACTATTAGATTTTTGATGATGGATTATACACTAGTATGTTGAGGATTTGGGCAACCTCACTGCAAAATGAAGACATGTTGGTCTTGTATACATGCTAGTCAAGTATAAATTCTTGGACCATACACAAGAGGGTGTTAGCAGTGCATGATATCTAATGATCTACTTGAGATCAGAGTCGTTAGTGATACTCATGGCTACCTTGGTGTTGTTCACCCTCCTGGATCTCACCGCTCAATTGCTCTAGTTTTTCTATGTGATGTTTGGTTTGGAGACTAGTGAATGAATTATGTAGAAGCTAACTCTGCCAGTTGAGAATGTTATCACACACATTATATTGAGTATTAACAAGTCCTAAAGTGCTCTATCATTCTCATCTATATAAGTGGTGTGGTTCCCGATAGTTGTTTTGGTGGTGGAGGCTATGGTGAGGTCTATGCTGGAATTGGCTAAAGAATTATCTAGTTATTTCTTCTAATCCAACAAGGTGCACATGATATATTATACTTGTAGTGTGACAATGTCCAATATGACTTGGTACTCCTCTAGTAAGGTGATGAGCATGGCTACCTTGGTTTTCACATCATGGCCCAATGTGCTGACTATGTAGAGTTTTGGGCTACACACTAGTCCTTGGTCAACTCAAAGACCAGAGTTTTGAGTCTACATTGATCAGATATAACTTGGTCCCTGATTGCTTGAGTAACCAAATTTGGGCAGGTGTCCTAAATTATCTTTGTAGCCACATGAAGGTGAGCCTTCAAATTTACATTCTCCATGTTGGATTTATCTATCTCCATCTCTAAAGAGGTGGCCTTTTGTGCAATTGATTCATGAAAAGTTACTATGTGATCTAGTTATTTCTTCAATGGGAGGTTGGAGATGTTTAAGGAAGTTTTTCTTTTTAGAGGGAGAGCAAATAATGTACTCATAAGTGCTAAAGGGTGTAGTCATTGAATTATGGTAAGAGGAAGAGAAAAAGTGGTGCACTGAGCACCAACATTTGGGACATACCAAATCCAAACTCCTTCTAATGAAAACTCTAAGAGCTAAGGTCCTGCTTGAGTTGCAATTAGTTATTCTTCTTATGATGGCTATGCTGATTCTACTTATAGTTGCTCAGGTGCCTATTGCTACTTTGCTATGGCCTCTACTACTAGCTTTAGTTACTATGAAATGTCTTTAGCCTTCTTCAATTTTACTTTTTCCTCCTCCTACACTTTACTTTTTAGTTCTTCCTATGCAGTTGGCTACTTTTCTTGTTCTTCCTTAGCCTACAAATTTTATGCACATTCTTATTTTTCTTTATTTTGTTTTATCAGGGTTGTAACCTTAACTTGTTCCTGTATAACCTATGCCTACACTTATGCTTCTATTAATTATTGTTGATCAAAAATTAGGTTTTGATAATGGTTCCAATTCAGATTTTCAGTGGTGGCACACTGTAGAGCTCTTTTAGAGCTTTTTGGTGCATTTTTCAAAATGTAAATCTGAGTTCGGGAGCTCCTGTTATGGCCATTTGAAGTTGTTCAAAAAATGTCACTTTCTACATGTGGCATGTGTTTCGATGATGTTTTGACATTCAGACCTATTAGAGGTCGACACTTGGTAGATTTAAAAGTTAAAAAAAAAATTGGTTCGATGACATGCCACGTCACTATAGTGACTCATCTGGGCATGTCACAAGTGATGACTCATTGCCATGTCACCTTTTTGTTGAGTGGAGTTTAGTGATTAAGCTCAGAGATAAGCTTGTTGATTGAGCCATATGGCGAGCTCAAAGGAGTCTCAAGCTATGAAGCCTGAGTAAGGTGGCAAGCCTGAGAGAGATCAGTTCGAGGATAGATAGAGCCCTTTGCCTAGTCACGAGGTTGTATGACGGGTCTTGTGTTAAGTGCTCGAAGATAAGCCTAAGCTCGAGCCTAAGTAAAACGAGTCGTGTGGCTGAAGCCACGTGAAAAGTATGTGGTTGAAGGATATTTAAAGCCTTATTCTATCCCAAAGCAATACATGTGGGATAAACCCATGGTGAAAATGGTAGTAAAAGGCTTAATTAAGCCTTGTTTAAATCCTTTCGACCCACACATGTGGGATAATGAGATAAGTGTTAAGCGCCCAAGTAGGCCAATGTTTCAAACCCCTCACCTTGTGGCAAAAAGGTAGGAGGCTTAGCCATTAAGCCATGGGTTTTAAACTAACTATAAAGGCACAAATTTCTATTTGAAATGTAATGAATTTCTAACTGTGTTTTTATTTTTAAAAGGCCGAGACTTTGTTAAAGCTTTGGTAAGCTTATGTAATAGATTTTTATCTATCTTCTAGCCATGATACACAGTATTAATACTCTATTTTAGCCAATTTACATATTGGAGGAGTATATTTCAAATGTTTGAGGAGATTTTTAGGACTTTTGGGAGCAACTTTGCAAGCGGTTATGAAGACTCATGGAATTTGGAGGTGTCGGGATTGATTCAGTCACAGTTAAGGTGAATTTTTGCATTGAGATATCATCTTGTAGGAAAGTTGTTTATTGTTTCCAGGTGTTTGAAGTGCCCTTAATGGAAACGATCCACTCCTTTGGTGAACCCAGAGATGTAGGCATCAATTATTGAGCCAAACTCTGTTATCACGTTTCATGTTTTGGTAATTGTCATTTGATGCATGATTTTGTTTCAATTTGCTGATTTGATTTTAATTAGTAAACTTACTCATGCAAGTAATTTACATTTTGACAATTATAACACAATGTTTTTTTAAAAATAGTTAAATGGTGAATGAAATTACAAGTCACAGACAATTTCAATCCAGTTTCAAAAAACTGTGTTTTTTCGCTAACTCCTATCATTTTTACAAGTTCAGTTGAAATATTCAAGACTTTGAAGTGATTTAAAGGGAGATATTAAAGTATCCATAAAAACTATTTGCAATTCAATTTTAAGTGTAGAGTTTTTGGATCAAGTTGGTATCAGAGCAGTTAGAATGTAGGGTTTGCTTTTAGTTGTGTGTTGACAGTTGCTTATAGAATAGTTGGATCATTGGTTTGTAGATTGATTATATTGTAGTGTGTAGTGTGGAATCAAGTGTTTACAGGAAACCATGGGCAAGTTGTAACATATTGAGGCCATCAAAGATGAAAATGTAATCTTGAGATGCCATAAATTTGCACTTGAATTGCAATTGGCACAATTAAAATCAGAACTCAAATCCAAGGATGAGCTCTTGATTAGATTGCAATGTGGTGAGTGTGAAAAGGTAAAGCCTTCAACTTTAGATGCAGAGACTATGACTGAATGCACTATAAGTTTTTCACCACAGGAATCTTCATCTTCTTCTACCATTTTAGATTCAGATTCTAGTAATATTATTTTTGGTGATTTTGAAAAATACACTAAGGGCATAGGATCTAAATTGTTGTTTAAAATGGGTTATAATGGAGGAGGACTTGGTAGAGATAGCCAAGGTATATCTAACCCAATTCAAGTTGAGCATAGACCTCTTCATGCAGGTTTGGGTTATACTAGTGTGCAGGTGGATGATGGAGAAGTTTTTTCCATGGCTAAAGGAAGATGAGCTTCTAATAGTGAAGGTTCTAGGCCACTAGTTCAAAAGTGTAAAGGTAAAAGAGGTATTGAGATTCCACCTCCTGATTCTTACACTAAATCTTTTGATCCAATTGATACTTTTAAGAAGTTTGGATATAATGTACAAAATATAATTTAATCATTTCCATGCACTTTTTGTGGGATGAATAACCATAGTGCTAAGACTTGTTGAAAATGAAATGATTTGTTGAAGCAGATTGCATGTTTGAAAGACCACTCTTATGTTAATTTGGGAATTGGCAAAAGGGGACCCTCACCTAAGAAGGATGTTTGTACTCATTGTAAAGTGAGTGGACATAGGATTGATAGATGTTTTAAGCTTCATTCATCTTCACATTCAAGTAATGTTAGAACTAAGATGATTTAAAAACCTCTCACTAAGGTTAATGAAGCTAATTCAATCCATAATGTAGTTGACAATACAACCCAGGATAAGGTAAAACCTACAAGTGAAAATCCATTAAAGAGGTTAAGTCAACAATATTTTCAATTACATATGGCAAAGCCCAAATTGGTAAATTATGCAATTGATAATGAATCCACAGAGACAATCAATTCACTAGGAAGAAAGAATTGGTTAAGTGGATTATCACTACATTCTTTTTGCAAAGCATGGTTATGAATTCACCTCAGAGAATGAACAAGCTTTGATAGATGTAGATTAGATTTGGTGGGAACACTTCAAGATAGGTTTACCATATGAAGTTTTTCAATTCTCACTTTTTGATAACTCTAAGTTTTTGATCTCCATAATATACTGTATGGATAGTCTAATAATGGATAAGACATTAACTCATTTGAAACAGTTGGGGATATAGCAGAGTGATGTTGTGAGTTGTTTTCTTATAGCATTTGACAGTTAGATTACTATTTTGAATGTATCTATTTTGGCACAGAGATGTTCAGATGCATTTTTTAAGACCCTTTGGGCATGTTTAGATGTTAGGCAACATACACTTTTGGTTGTTTGCATTTTGCTTAGCATATAAGTCCCATGATAAGGCATTGTATTGCAACATGTCCACAACATTTATTGTATGTTCTCGAAATTATAAACTTGTCTTGCAGTTACATTGGGAGTTGTTTCAGTTTTTGGCAATTCACCACTTTACAGAATGTGACATTTGGGCAGGCAGTTTGATATGTTGTAATCACTTTGGCAGTTACAGATTCACTTACTCATGCCATTGGATTAGGCATTTTTATAGTTTGATTATGAATCATTTTAATGTAAATGTTTATATCTCTTGTTATGACTGGGTTCTATTTTCATGGATGCAGTATACCAGTATGCAGTTTCAAAGGATATTAGACTTTTGGAGACCAAAAGCCCTCCATTAGGAAGGTGTGATCAGAAATTGGGTTCTAATAATGGTTCTAATTTAGAGTTTCAGTGGTGGCACACTGTAGATCTCTTTGAGAGCTTTCTAGTACATTTTTAAAAATGTAAATATTAGTTCAAGAGCTCCTGTTATGGCCATTTGAAGTTGGTAAAAAAATGTCATTTTCTACATGTGGCACGTGTTTTGATGTTGTTTCAACATTCAGACCTATCAAAGGTCGCCACTTAGTAGATTGAAAAGTTAAAAAAAAATTGGTTTGATGACATGCCACATCATCAACATGCCACGTCACTATAGTGACTCATCTGGCCATGTCACAAGTGATGACTCATTGCCATGTCACCTTTTTGTTGAGTGGAGATTAGTGATTAAGCTCAGAGATAAGCTTATTGATTGAGCCATATGGCGAGCTCAAAGGAGTCTCAAGCTATGAAGCCTAAGGAAGGTGGTGAGCCAGAGAGAGATCAGTTCGAGGATAGATAGAGCCCTTTGTCGAGTCACGGGGTTGTATGATGGGTCTTGTGGCGAGTGCTCAAAGATAAGCCTAAGCTCGAGCCTGAGTAAAAGGAGTTGTGTGGCCGAAGCCACGTGAAAAGTTGGTAGTTGAAGGCTATTTAAAACCTTGTTATATCCCAAAGTGATACATGTGGGATAAACCCATGGTGAAAATGACTGTAAAAGGCTTTATTAAGCCTTATTTAAATCCTTTCGACCCACACATGTGGGATAATGAGATATGTGCTAAGTACCCAAGTAGGCCAAAGTTTCAAACCCCTCACCTTATGGCAAAAAGGTAGGAGGCTTAGCCATTAAGCCACGGGTTTCAAACTAAGTATAAAGGCACAAATTTCTATTTGAAATGTAATGAATTTCTAGCTGTGTTTTTATTTTTAAAAGGCCGAAACTTTGTTAAAGCTTTGGTAAGCTTATGTAATGTATTTTTATCCATCCTCCAGCCATGATACACAATATTAATACTTTGTTTTAGCCAATTTACATATTAGAGGAGTATATTTCAAACCTTAGAGGAGATTTTTAGGACTTTTGGGAGCAACTTTGTAGGTGTTTATGAAGTCTCACAAAATTCGAAGGTGCCGGGCTTGATTCAGTCACGGTGAAGGTGAATTTTTGCATTGAGATATCAGCTTGCAGGAAAGTTGTTTATTGTTTCCAGGTGTTTGAAGTGCCCTTAATGGAAATAGTCCACTCCTTTGGTGAGCTCGAAGATGTAGGCATCAATAATTGAGCTGAACTTCGTTATCACGTTTCGTGTTTTGGTAATTGTCATTTGATGCATGATTTTGTTTTAGTTTGTTGATTTGATTTTAATTAGTAAACTTACTCATGCAAGTAATTTACATTTCAACAATTATAACACAATGTTTTTTTGAAATGGTTAAATGGTGAATGAAAGTACAAGTCAAACAATTTCAATCCATTTTTGAAAAACCATGTTTTTCTGCTAACTCCTATCATTTTTACAAGTTCAGTTGAAATATTTAAGAATTTGAAGTGATTTAAAGGGAGACATTAAAGTATCCATAAAAACTATTTGCACTTCAGTTTTAAGTGTAGAGTTTTTGGATCAATTGTGCCTGTGCCTATGCCTATTATTGGTGTAGGGCTTCATCTTATTCTTTATTTTTATTCATAACTTCCTTTGCTTACTGTTGTATGCACTTGGTAGCTTTCATGGCCTGATATGTTTGGGCTGTTATGTCTTATTTTATTTTTCTTCTTCCTCTACCTTAGCCTTGGTAACGGGATAAGTTTCCTTTTCCTTTTATGCTTGCTCCTCTTATGCTTTTTGGGTTGCATTGATAGCTTTTTAGGCCTTCTTAGCCACATCTATGGCCTTTTACTGATTGACCTCTACATCCTTAGCCTTTTGTGTGGCCTTAGCTTCTTCAACTTGTTGATTGGCTTATTATTATTGAGCTTGTTCCTTTTGTCGCTTCTTCTCCTTCTTCCTTACTCATCATTCAACTGCGTGAGATGCTTCCTACCTTGAGGCCTATTGTTCTTCTATGATGGGTTGCTCAGGTGTGAGATATTTTATGTTTTGATCATGTGGTGATGGTGGTGAATCACTTGGTCAAAATTTTGAGCTAGAAACCTGTGCTTTCTTGCATCCGAGGGTGACGAATCTATGTTTAGGTGGTGGTGAAGTAGTGGAAGGTGCAGTTTGTGCTTCTTGCATGATATCTAGTCATCCAACTATGCACTCCTCAAGTGTAAGGGAGACCCTAGCCTCCCACCATATTTTTAGTCTATGCACGAGTGATTCTAGCGGGATTTTTAGAAGGGGTGCAAATATATCCTCAATTGTGAAGGTAAGAATAAGTTATGGCTGGGAAAAGTTAATATATCATTATAGCTACTCTGTTTCTTCTCTTATGATATTAATGACAATGAATGCTGAATAAGATTGAAGGTCCACCCATAATTTTGGAGGAACATGCTTATGCACTTGAATCATGTGCATAACCTTCCAAAAGAATAATTCTTTCTCCTTCTCTCTGTCATAAAATTCTCCAACCATGTTTGTAATCATTACTTTGTAGACTTATTTTTATCCATCCCTATTTGTAGAAGGTTGTATGAGCTTGTGATCTGGGGTACCTTTGGATCATTTAACCAAGTTACCATGATTCATATCTTATGCTTCAAAGGAGGAGATGTAGATTGATGTTTTATAGAAAGCTTTCACTTTCCATTCTATTGATGTGAACTAGTGGCTATGGCTGCTTCTAGTCACTACACTATAGGGATGGCTATAGCATGTGGTATGGCATGCAATGGAGTCACATGCCTAGCTATGAAAGTTTTCTATTTGGTGACTTATACTTGTGCCATGTCCATGGTGAGAAAGAATGGGAGTGGTATGAAGGGTGACCATGACAACTCATGAATGTGTATGAATACATCCTTTGGTAGCAAAGTGATAGATGCATGTTGGCCTGAATACTTCATGATGTTTGGTGACACCCAAAGATGTGTAATGATTAGTTATAGACACTCCTCCCACCATACTTTGAATTTGACCTCATGTGCTAGGGCTCTATGCTCATGTGTCCACATGAGGTTAGGAAATTTTTGTTCTAGCCAATAATCTATGTTATAGTGCACTTATCCCTCTGGGGACTTCCATTATATGAAGTAGATAAGGAAGATCAGAAATTGGTACTAAAATATCTACTTTGGAGAGGTGTGATACTTATCAATGTTAGTGAGTTGCTCCTAAATGAAGTACTCTATCCAGTTGAATTACTCATTCCTATAGTTCATATGGTGGTCAATATCCACAACTCCTTTTGGGATTTATTTCATAGACTTGGTCATCTACCATAACCTTATTATGATACATTCCATGAGAATTCACACTGACTCATCATGGATTTCATTAATAAGGATCCCTTTTGATCCCTGATCATACAAATCAATGACTTCCTGGAGTATGGGCAGTGTTCTTATCTTGTATGGAGACAAAGAGTTTCCTCACGTAGGCATGCTCAAAGCTTAGGTCATGGCTTCTATGTTGATGATAATGGTGATGTCTGGGCAAAGGTAGATATTACCATCATTGTATCAGCCAAGTAAAACTTGTGTAATCTCTCGCAAGTCACTAAAGGTTGACATTCAAAGTAGGCATTTCACATATGTGTTCTGGAAGCTATGGGGGGCTGTGAGAGTAAGTAGTTGCATAACATTAATGGGGTTCATTTGAAACAACTTCTATTCCACTACTTAAAAGAAGTCAAATGGCTCTAGATCATTGAACTTGGTCTACCTGAGGGCCATATCGACACCCATTACTATTTTTTGTACAGTAGTGAGTCCCTTGATGAGCTATGATGTATCCATGATTCCTTAGTGATGAACTTGAAATTTTGGTGGCTCTTTGCATAATAGAACTAGCTTAGCTCTTTGAATTTATAGGTTGTGAAAATATGTGTAAGAATGAAATGGCAACTTGGTTCTCAAACTTGGCCTTTATATATTTCATGCCTATTGGAATCCATGTAAATGTCATAATTAGCTATCCATTTGACATGAATGTAATAGTTGATGTGGAAAATCTTATTTGATCTAGGAATTAAGACAATTAGTTATTGGCACATGTGTGGAGATACACCTTTATGTTGTTTCCTATCTATATGGGAGTATGAGAGGATGATGTTGATGAGCCATCAATTTGTTGAAGATTAAATCTATCAAAATTTGGATCCAACATTTAATTTTGGTGGATGACCATTATATGGTGGAGATCTTGTTGATGCAGACTTATCCATAACTTTCTCAGACTTAGTTGTTTTTATTTGCTCTTGTTGACATCCATGATGGTACACATGGATTTCCTTGTGCATAATTGGTGCACACTTTATGTGGTATCTTGGTTCTTGAATGATAGTGAATACATCATCTATATAAACACACATAGATAGGAAAAAACACATAAAAAATATGCAAAATTGAGAAATCCTAATCTACTTGGTATTAATCAACACCCACTCACTTAGTAGAATGAGATCAATTCAACTATTGGTAATAGGGCTTAAGCCTACAAACATTCACCCACCCTAGTAAAATGGTTCCCTAAATATCTCTTAAAACCATGGTTTCTTGTTGTGATAGTTCATGTATAACATAAGGCCCTTTCCATCAAATCTGTAACTTGCCCATAAATGCTCTAAAATGACTATCATATGATAAGACTGGTTGATCTTTATGAAATTATTTAAGTTGTAAATTCTTATCATGCCATGCTTTCTTGCTTTACTTGTGAACTTCTTGTGTCTATGATGTTCTGCATCAATACTCATCCATCCTATTCAATTTGAGAAGTCTATTGGTGAGACTCATGATCCCCTAGTCGTGTGACTATTGATATGTGTAGACTAGGTACTAAGTATTCCATTAGCATAATTGTTTCAAGCTCATAGACAAACTAGAATGGATTAAACCTTATGGCTCTCTTATAATGCATGTGATATGCCTATAGAATCACAAGAATGAAATCTTCCTAATCATCGCTTTTGACATTACAGATCTTTGTCAACATTTTACGAAACACTTTATTGGAAGCTTCAGCTTAGCCATTTGCTTGTGGATGTTATGTAATGCTTTTATGATGAGAAATCATAAATTCCTCAATAAGAGCCTTGATGGTATTATTTAGGAAGTGCATGCCTCAAGCATTTATGAGTTTGATGGGGCATCCAAACCTTATAATAATGTTTTGATAGAATTTTTTTTATTGCATCCTTTACACCATAACTAGGTTTTTTAACAGCTTCAATCCATTTGGTGAAGTAGTTAGTCATAGTAATAATATACCTTGATTTACTATATTTACTTAGTGGATTGATAGGTTCGACAAAGTCAATGCCCCATTATTCAAAAGGTTACTCAGATAACAAAGGCTATAAAGGCATTTCTTCTTTTTGTAGTGGTTTACCCATGCACTGATAGACATCACAGTGTTGCACTACTATGTATGCATCCTAAAAAATATTTAGCCACCATAAATTGCCCTATAAAAACTTCCTATTAATAACTTCTCTAGAAAAATGTCCTCTTATCATTATTTGGTGTTCCTCCTACAAGAGTTGAGATCATTCATGTTCTATAACAATCCTGCATATTACTTCATACTTTCCCAAATGATATAAAATCCCATTGATGATGGTGTATGTCAAATATCTATTGAAAAATGACTTCTTTTCTCATTCTTGATAGTGTACAAGGAATACTCCTTCTAGAGGAAGTTGGTGATTGCTTCAAAAAATTTAGGGATTGTAGAAATGTAAAAAAGATGAGCATCAAGAGAGTATTCCTATAATTCTTCTAGTTCTTCATCATTAGGAATGCGATTGAGATGATCTGGTCCTATGATTTCTCTGCCTGGATTGACATTAATGCAAAATTGGAACTCCTAAAATAACATCAACCACCTAGAGATGTATTCTCCTAGCATCAACTTGTTGACAAGGTATCAAAGATCTTAATGATTAGTGAAGAATTCAAATGGTGTTGCAAGAAGATAGTTTCAATTTTTTTGTAAGGAAAACAATATAGCCAATGCTTCTCTTTCAGTTGTTGTGTAGTTTTTTTATACATCAGATAATTTTCAACTTGCAAAATGAAGTGACGGTTGAGTCCACCATCTATTGGATGCATAAACATAACATCAACTATGATACCTAAAACATAAATGTGCACATGAAATGGCTTGCTTCAATCTAGAAAGATGAGGATGGGCATAGTAACCAATCTCTATTTTAGCTCAATCAAGGCTCTTTTGCACTCTAAAGTCCACACAAACTTCATACTTTTGCTTAGTAAGGGTTCTAATAGAAATGAGATAACTACATATATTTTGATAAACTTATGATAGTACGCTATATGGCCCAAAATAATCACACTTTCATGGATCTGATTAGTGGAAGCATACTCAGAATGACTACAATTTTTCTTGGTCTACCAAAATGCCTTCACTACACACTACATGACCTATCAAAACACCAAAAGTTGTAAAGAATAAATAATTTTTCAAATTTAGAGTGATGAGTAGAGCTCAAAAATGTTTTAACATGAGGCACAACTTAGACAAATGTTATTTAAATAAGGAAAAGACTGCCTAATCATCAAGATATACTTCTATAAACTCGTGAATGATGTCTTTAAACATAATCACCATTGTGCGAGAGAACATTGTAGGTGTGTTCTTGAGGCCAAAAGGTAATACTTTGTATGTAAAGGATCCCCATTTTGTGGCAAAAGTCATTTTGGATCTGTCTTCTTTTATAATGGGTATTTAATTATAGCCATTGAATCCATCAATAAAGAAATAAACTTCATGGCCTATGAGAGATTCTAAAACTTCATATATGAATGGAATTGGGAATAAATCATTTACACATACATCATTCAGAATGTGATAATCCCCACATACTCTGATCTAACCTATTTTATTGGGATACACTACCATGAGACTAACCCAATATACCTTTTCTATAGGATAGATTATAAATGTGTCATGTATTCTATCGAATTCAACCTTCACTTTCAACTTTATGTTTAGATTTAACTTGTATGGCTATTTTTTTTAAAGTCACGGGCACTCCTTAAATTTTATATTAATCTCACATAGAGATGGATTAGCTCCTTGAACCTCTGAGAATTTAGTGGGAAAGACATCTTGATAATCTCGTAGAAGTTGCATAGCTTCAGAAATTTTCAGCTTCTATCCAATAATCACCTATATGTGCTAATTTGGGAACCTCTTCAGTTTTGATGTTTGTTACATACTTTTTAATGGGATGTTGGTAAATCTTGCACTTTTCTTCATCAATATATTCTTGTATCATTCATTTCCCTTCCTATTATAGAATATGTATGTTGTGTAACTTGTCTTCATCAATAGGTTATGTGCCAAGGTCTTTTAGTGGTTCTGCTAGCCATTCAAGCTCAAATAAATCAGTCAAATCGATATCACCATCAAAATCAGAATCTTCAATGTCCTCTTCTTCATCTTATATTCAATGGCATGTTTATGCAAGATATTTTTATTATTTATTGGTAGCTTTATATATTTTTAATAGCAAATTTAGATCAAAAGCTACATTCTTCTACATAGTAGATTCTATCATGGTGCTTATATATTCAATGCACCCATGACATAGGAAATGTTTGATTTTTAGGAGTGTATTGTGAACTAGAGGGTTCTCATATTCAAAAATAAACATCTATATAAAATCACTTTGCACCTATGATTAATGCTTTGTCTCCTTCCTATGCTCTTGATGCATATACCATGCTGATGGTAATGAAGCAAGTGTATAATGAAAGATGCGAACCCAATATTTTGGTGCCATACATTCCTTAGTCTAAACTTCAACACATTGATGAATATGAATTTCAAGACACTCACATTCTTGGAAGAAATGCCAATTGCTTTTGATGACCTATGATAATTGAAACTTGCTAATCATGAGCTTGCATGCATCATCCCACTCGAGCTGATCATTTCTATGAATTGCCTATCATGTCATTACAACTCCCTTCAAATCATAATTCAAAGCACTAACCTACTAGCTGATGGTATGTACATGAAATTGTAAGTGCATAATGAACTGATTGATATCCTTAATTACATAATACATAAGAAGTTGTCTCTCATGTGAAAAGACCATTATCATAAATTAGAGTTCATGATCACCTCGAGCCCAATTGAGTAAGTACATGTCTGAGTCTCCACTGATATACAAATCTATTTCCTAAGGAAAAGTGTCATCTCTAGTTGAATCTATATAATCCTACATATGATCATCTACTTAATAGAGGAAGCCAACTTTTGAATGTGTAGGGGATTTTATAGACATAGATGCACAATATTCTATGACAAACTGGGTTGCCAATGACTGAGTAACTACTAACTTGGGCTTTCACTATTTTGATGTCTTCAACTATTGAGTGAGTAATGATTGTACCTAAGGTTTAGTATGCTCATACAATAAGTTGCACTCAACTGTTCACAGAGCTTTTGGGTTTTCTTTAGAATTCACCTTCATCTATCTAGTTTCTTACAAGACATATGGAGAATCTAGTTTAGTTGGAATGATGTAAGGTTTGTGCCCTCTATTTAGAGGAATGATGATAACTTTATCTCCCTAGTGCACATCTAGTTGATTTTGCATAGTGTTAATAGTCATCTGACCATCATATGCCCATTTCTTGCCAATAAGTGTAGGATAATGTGTTGCTACTATATTTATATCGATGAATTTAAAGTCACCTCATAAGGTTAATTTTATGACTTTAATCTCAACATCTTCTAATATGATTAACTCATCCATAATCAATTAAGCTCAGAGTTACTAGGCTGTAACTTGGTATTGGTCATCCCATAGCCTCCTATGTAAATGTAGGGATCATGTTGACTGTGTTACCAAAATCAAACATAGTATTTGGAATTTCATAGCTTGTAACCTTAATGTCAATTCATGCATCTACATCCTTGGGCTTCTTTGTTTTAATGTACCAAACAAGCTTTTCTATCTTCTATTGTCCTCATTATGCACACTCTAGTAGATTATGTAATAGGTTTGTGATATTCTGAGAGATGTCTTCATTGTGTAGAGTACTTAAAATTTTTAGAAGATCTATCAATGCAGTGACAACTCCATCTTGACGTATAATACACATGATCTGGTCATACATTTGAACATCTATTGCTGTAGCATCTCCTTTAGTAGTGTTTTGATGTTATATGTTTTTAACATTTGTGAAACTTCATACATGAGCCCCTTTTCTATAGCTGGGTTTAGGTATTTCTCCTATTTTCATTTTCAAATTCCTTAATATTGAAGCATTTTAAAAGGAAGCAATCCTCTTTTTACATGCTGATGTCATATGACAACATTTAGGAAGGCATCCTCCTTAGGTTGTGCACTCACCATATTCACATTTTTGACAACCTTATCCTTTCTTTACTTTTCCAAGACAGGACAGTCTTCTATGTCATGTTGATCATATATTCTATAGTATGCACAATAATACTATCTTTGAGGATTTAATGAGAAATTTAATTGTACATGATTGTACTCTCCACATAGGTAACATTGTAAAAGATGCTGTTAATAGTTATTTCCTTTGACACCTTGGTAACCTCCTCTATATCTACCCTTAGATCCTCCTCTTTTAGACTAATAACCTCCTCTATATCTTCCCTTATATCCTCCTCTATTAGATTGATAACCTCCTCTATGCCCTCTTTGTTGTTATATTGTGTTGCAATACTAATGCTATTGGGTATTATCTCCAATTCTAAATTATTGTTGCATAATTGGTGGGTTCCAACTCATTTTATACTATTTCATCATGGCTAAGCATGATGGTGATGCACACTAGTATTACGGTAATGGTGGTGTCCAACTTAGTGAAGGAGGTGTCCAACTAGCTAGACCTTGAGGTTGGTATTATTGTGAATTAGGAATCCATTGTGGACCTACTTAGGTCACACAACCTTTATAACTTTTGGGCCTGGAATCATTTGCTTTGTTAAGGATACTTGTACAATGATGTCAAATACATTTTTAGTGATGCCTTCCTTGAATTCCTACAAATCCCTATAATTCTTTTCATCATGATTCTGTGACTTACAAAAATTGTAATACAAATTCTATGAGTTCTTAACATACTATTATAGAAGATGACACTATGTTATTGCATGCCTCACTACTTAACAGATTTCACAAAACTCTATCTTGATCATAGGATAATCATTCCTATGATGTCCTTATTTCTCACATTCCGTACACCACAAATTCAACTTAGGTTTATTTTCCTCATGATATTGCTTCATTATCTTCATGAAATCTTGCAGTGTGTTTTTAATATTGGAATTTATAATAAGAGCTTCCCCATTGTCTTCAATTTGTGCTACTCATAGTGCAATAGCTATAGCATCTACTTTAGTAGCATATTGAGTCTACATAGTGACAAAACTGATTCTGGAGCATAGTCCTTCGACAAACCAAATAACTTTATCTTTGTCTGTCAAGGTAAATTCAACCTTATTAATAACATTAGAGAATCTGTGATCATAGTTTTAGACTGATTCTCTGAACTTCTACCTTATCTCCTTCAAGTCCTAATTAGTCTGACTTGTACATTTCTTTATTTTGAACTCTATGATGAGCCATTCTTTAACCTATTATAGAGTTTCTCACTAAATGTCTCTATGGTATATGAAATCATGTGATTTTCTAGTTAGTTCCCCTAATAACTCACACTTTTAGATAGCTTCATCAGTAATGCCCTTAGCTTGCCATCTCATTTCATAATTTAGTAGGTATTGTTCAGGTTCTGTAGACCCATGATACATTGCTAGATTTATAAATCCTCCTATATGACCCATTGTAAAAATTGGTTTTGAATGGATCTACTATGTAGTTATTATAAGAGGAGGTTGTGTTCTAGGTGATCCTGCCTATGTACTACTAAGATTTGTCTGTGCACTAGGAGAGTCAATGTTGCACTTGGTTTTTATACATTTCATTATTTTCATTGATTGGTTTCAATAAGCCCTTTGACCTTTAAATCCTTTTAAATTGGTGTTGTTTCAATTTTAGTAGCTTAATGATGTACTTACTTTAAAAATTGGCCTTCCCAACTATTATCTTCCGATCTGCCTGGCAAAAAACTTCTACTAGAATATAAGAAATTAGGTTATAGGGATGTGTGCTCTTCTAGTGAATGATTTTTTCTTATGACTTCTTCTTTTATGCTTGAAACTATGAATAATCTATGACTATACTCTTATTATTTGTTAAATTATTCATGTCCTTCTTTCAATAATACCCATTCTTGTAGCTACACACTACATCTATCATCTAACTGCTCTACTTCTACATTATTCTTGCCTTCTTCAAACATCTCTTCTTCATCTAATTCTTTGTCACTTCTTTCTATCTACTGGAATTCATTATCTTCTTTCTTCATTATTCATCCTTCATCTCGCTCATCATGTCTTATTACTTGTTCATCACCTAATTTACTACTACTCTTACCTCTACTCACAATTACCTGGGTATTCTTCTATTTATTGCATCTATTTTGTTATCACAACTCACATTTTAAATATAGACTTTTATTCTAACTCTTATTTCCTTATGTCTCCATTTTAAATTCAAGTTCAAGCCTTATCTACTCATATAATCATGATTCATTATCATGTCACACACACCCCCATACACTTGAAATAACTACTCCATATTAGCTAGAGTAGGCACCATGGTCTTGTCCACAACCAACATATTCACAAGGATAGGTAGTTACTGCAAAAATTTATATCTAATTCCTTTGACAAACAAGTCTTGTGTAATTACAAAATCTATATATATTTATACTATAAAATTGATGATGTATCCATCTATGGTGGTATCAACCCAATAATCTATTGCCCTTATCTAGTCAATTTCTAATTTTTGTAACTAGTTTATCTTCTCTTTAGTCTAGATGATTGTTTCTTTCATTCTTGGGTTAAAGTAATAGTATTCCAACCATGGTAACTAATTAAATAGAAATTTTGGCAACTCACACCAAAATATTTCATAAATCTCTCGATAGATATGATCTTGAATGATTTATTGTGTGGTAAGACCAGTCCAGTTGGAATTTTCTTCTATGAAATTACATACTTTTTGGTCTAACTATGTCTTAATGTCTCTCTACCCTAGTAACCATATTAGCATAGTTTACTCCATAATGAGTGTTTCCACACTCACCACACCATTGTTAGTAGAGGTTTTTGAAGCATCAGAACATGGTAAGAATGAGGATAGCTAGGTTTATACTTTTATGCATAGGATAGTACATAGTATTCATACATAGGGTTGAAAAATAGAAGCATAATGAAGATGAATTATATTACATTAAGTAGGAATTAGGAACAACTTGTATTTCATTAACATTTATAGAGTATTCATATTAAATTAGATAGAAATTAAGTAAAACATTATACATGAGAATGCATGCAAGGAACAAAGGAAGAAACACAACAAGTAACCATAACCAAAATAGTATCTATTGATATCTTCAAAGGTAAAAATCTATTCTTCATAAAAATACAAGTATATATAGATGTTCATAGTATATGACTATTCATATTCTTCTCGTACTTGGTACCAAAAGTGGAATCTGTTTATATTCTAGCCTATTACAAGTTGTGAAGATTGTATAAAATATACATATATCCGACAAACTGACTACATAACGCATAGATATAAACAAATATCTTATGCAAATTTGATATCCATTTTCTTCTCCAAACATAATTGTAGATTATAAGTAAAGATTAACAAGAATATTTTTTAGGGATATTGTGTGAGAATTGGCTGGCCAATATGTGCCACTATTACAATTAACTAGAAAAACTTTCTCCTCCTTTTTGTTTTGCATGACACAAGTTAACCATAGTCACCTTGTGCTTTACATTGTAGGAAAAGTGTTGCATAAATTTTTTAGATAAATCATCAAAATTATCAACATAATTTATGGGTAGATGGAGAAACCACTCCAAATCTTGCCCAGCCAAACTGTGAGGAAATAAGTGAAGCAAATATATGCTATTATATGTAGCTTATTGACAAGAAAGGAACAATTATTTCAAATGTTCCTTTGGATAACCCTTCTCTTTGCATTTTTCAAATTTGGCATCTCAAAAATGATGTGGAAATGGGATTTGAAGATAACTCATATCAAAGGGTTAAGATAATATGTAATATAACTTGATATTTTTACCATGATTTCTTGCTTGGATGGAGGAAAATACATCTTTTACCTCTTACAAGTCCTAAAAAGTGGGAATGGATTGAGAAGGATTCGTCACAAGTTGTTAGGTATTTAGAGGTGGATTAATTTGACATAGATATAATAGTGGTACAAGGTATTGAGGAATTTGTACCTAATTAGTTCTACCAATAATGTTCACCAATTGATTAGGGTTATATTGTTTATAGGGTATTGTTATTGGTAAGGCACTTATTGTTGAGTGTAATGTTGATTTAGAGGAAACTACGGTTTAAAAGGAGGAATGTTCTATTGGGTATTGAATAGGACTTATTGGGTATGAAATGAAACATATTGTTGACTCATAAGGATTCATTGCACTAAAGGAACTTGTTGATGGTTAGGTGGAATACATTATTGGATTGAAGAGGTATAGTGTTGATTAGAAGAGGTATGTGGTTGACTAGTAAGATTGCATTATTGGTTAGACAACATCTGTTGAGTATTAGTTACCACTTGTTAAGGAGGATTTGTCACCACCTATTAGGGTGGAGGATTGGTTTCTACTTGTTGGGGTAGAGGGTTGGTCACCACCTATTGAGGTGGATGATTTGTCTCCACCTGTTGAGGTGGAGGATTTTTAACCATTTATTGAGGTGGAGAATTATTACTAACTTGATATTATGACCTAGGTATGTTTTCAATCAGTTGTTGTAAATTATTTAGAATAATGGAAGATATGATTTGTTGTTGAGTTGAAGGGATGTTTTGTTTGACTTTGGTTAACACTCGATGTGTATTATGATGCATTTGTTTAGAATTATCAACCACCTTTTGGGAAGAATCCATGAGGGAATTAGAATCAAGATTAGATAATGGATTACTTTAGATTATAGGTATGTTAAGTAATTATAAAACTAAGGTGTTATCAGGGAATAAATCGATGTTGGATGTTGGATGGACTAGAAGCTCATGTTACAATTTCATTTGTGAATTTAGCTCTCTAAGTGGTAATTTCTTAATATCAAGAGCAATTAGGGAGTTAGCTAAAGTATTCAAGACCTGATTAGCCTATTGTATTTTAGAGGTGATGAATTAGCTTTGTTAAGGCGAGTCAATAAGTTGAACTTTTATTTTACTAGGTGTTGTGAGGGCTCAACTAGGGCCCAGTACAATGGTCTAACTTTGGCTAGAAGTGGATTGATTGTCTTGCATTGCAAGGGGTGTCTAGAGCTATAACCAAATAGTGTAAGTTTTCCCTACAAGTCTAGCCAAAAATTTAGCACTAGGCTCTAGTAATCTAACAAGGTTTTCATCTTTATTATCAAAGAGGGTCATGTAAATTGGTCATGTCCATAATCAACACTAGATGACATGTTTGAGAAGTATTATTGGTTTTGTCACTGATCGGTATTGGTTGGTATATTTGTGAGGTATTGTTGATTTACCTCTTCTTAGACATAATGATCACATATTTATGTATTATAAATTACCTCTTCATCAAAAGAGATGTTATAAATAACTCCACTACGAGTATACTTCCACTTGATTAAGTTTATGATCTTAATCTTAGAATAAGCTTACATGTTTGAAGATCATTTCAATTCAAAATGAGATTTTGATCGAAATAGGATGAGACATTTTAAAAAGGTAACCTAATTTGATTGTGTTAAAGTGAACATCAAAGGTGAAATGGTTCAATCAAAGGTGTATCCACATAAGTGGTTCGACAAGATGCATATGAATGAAATTCATCTAGGTATTTAAAATGTTTGTCTTATTAAGGTTATAAGTGCTCAATATTTTGATTTTGAACTTGTATTCAATATTTGAATCATAATTACTTAATGTAGAAGAGGAACTTAATTGTTTATGGACTATGAAATTTGAATGTTTGTGATAGATTGTTTGATTAATTTACAAATATTTTGACCTTAGGTTTTGAACAAGTGTGCTATGGAACATTGGCTTGGTTTGAAGTTGTGTAAACTTTGGATCAAAGTTGGGTTTAGATAATGTTTACCTATAACTGAACTAGGTATTGACCTTCATAAAACCAAGGGTTTGACCTTTGACTTTAAAACTAGAAATTAACTGTGTTTGAATTTGGAATTAGAACTAGAATTAGAATTAGAATTTGGATTAGGTTTGGAACTAAATGGATGACACAATGATAGTGGGTGGATAATAAATTTAGAACTTGATTTCAAAATTGGTTTGAAATTGGAAATTAAAATTTTCTTTGGAACTTAGAACTTGATTCAAATTTGATAGCCTAATGTCGAGGTTCAGACAAGAATGGTATTTATTTGGACAAGGTTCAACAAGACATCTAGAAAGAGTGATTTTTGATTTGGAAAATGGGCATAGTATTTATATAGGTATGGTATGACAATGTTTTAGACTTGGTATTTGGACTCAACTTGTTTGTTGGATTTGGTTTTTGAATACAAATAGGTTTTTGACATAATAGTCAAGCATCAACACATAAACAACATAAGTTATTTTAATAACCGACATAGGAAAATGTCACAATCATTGACCCTTCAATATACTTACCTTTAAGAGGATTAAAAGTTTAAGGTTTCATTAAATATTAAAATGAAATTATGGTGGTGTTTTAATCCAACCCTTCTATCAAAGGTCTATGCATGTAAGGTAATCTTCAGGAGTTGTTACCTTTGCTCCCCTACATCAATGAATGTTGCATAACAAAAGAGGTTTCTATGAAGTAATCCTAAATTGGGCTATTAATAGGAGGATATTTCCCCTTCTTGACCTCTTCATCCATTGGATTTTAGTGAAGTGATATTAGATTTATTTTGGACTACTTAAAGTTTTACTTAACTTTTTACATGGTCCATGAATGGCTTAAAGCCATCAAAGAAGAGATACATGTATCAAGATATTCATAGGGGGATAAATATTCTATAGAAGAGACATTATATTCCTTGATAGTGATGTATAATGGTTAAGCCTTTTATTTTTATGAAACCCTTTATGGGGAATCCTACTAGGCCCTAACAACACCTACAAACAATTTATATCCCTCATCAGATCTATGGGCTAATATGAATGTTGGGTGATGAAATATTAGTCACCACATCTTAAAGACTCATGAGAAGGCAATGACACCCTAATCATGTAGCCTAAAATAAAAAAGAAAGGTATCACTATTTTGATTCACATAAATCCCACTAAGGGCAAGAGAAGAGCATACTTGGTGAATTTCTTTGGATAAAGGCAAATGGTTACCTTCATGTTTCTAGGTCACCCTATCGAGGGGAGAACATATGTGTGAAATAACTACATGAAATACTGCCCAAATTGAAATGGTGTTTTTTTAAAGCCCAAATTGAAATGTTTGCAAAAGAAAATGCTTTATTTTTTAGGTCTAAAATTCACTATTTTGGCCAAGGTTTTTCAATAAAAGTGATTAGAAGTTTTTAATGTGGTTTTAGATTGGAAAAATAAGTCAAAAGTGAGTTTGTTTAAGTCTCAAATTTTTTTGCACATAGGGTGAAATTGCCATTTGTCAGGGCAAAACCATTGATTCTTGTAGACAAAGAGAAAAGAAGAAACTGGTGAAACCACTGATTAGTAGGTCAAAACTATCAATTAGTAGGGCAAAACTACCAATACGTAGGGCACAATTTCTAATATTTAGGGAAAAACTATTAATTAACAAAAAATATAAAAAATTGTGAAATCATTGGTAAGCATGGTGAAACCACCAAAAAGGTTAAAAATACTGAAAAAAAAGGTGAAACCATTGATTTCATGAGTAAAATAATCAATTATTATGACCTGTAAAATGATAGATTAAAAAATGAAAGGCAAAACCACCAATTTCTTGACAAAACTACTAATTTAATGGCAAATCACTGTTTAGTAGGGTGAAACTATCGATTTCACCAGCAATGAAAATTACAAGTTTTTGAGGAAAATGAGGTGAATTAGGCTAATTATTACATTAATTCTTGTAATTAGAATAAATAAGAGGGATTATAAGAGTTCATGGGGTGTGAAATGGTCCCACTAGGTGTGCCATTATGTATATCAAGAATCTAAAAAGGGCTAGTTTATTGTTAGTGAATAAAACATTAAAGCACTTGCATGAAAATGACACTCTAAGCCTAACACCTAGGATTGAGAAAGGTCAAACAAGAGATGAATTTAGAAGAAAATAAAGCAACAATTTTATACCTTCTTTAGAGAGTTATTTTCTTATCAGTTCGAAGAGGCTTGTGCTTACTTTGTAGATAAGAGATATTTGGCAATGTCGCTCCACATGTGGGCAACATGTCCCCTTGTCTACTCTTAGATTGGTTTGGAAATTGGGATGACAATATTGAACCTCTAGTATAATTTTTTCATAATAAGTTTAGTTCAATAGAGCTTGTCTATAATGGCTAAAGTTCCTCAATTTATAGACTTTTATTTTGAATGGTGACCATCCATCTTATGTCCAAATAAAGGGTGGAGAATAAACCTTAAAAATCATGATTGCACATATGGAGTGTGTAAGAAAATCCATTTAAGATATTTTTGGAGTGTGGAAATGATTTTTGAATAAAAGTGCAATGATTGGTTCTTTTAAAGTATGTCATAGTCCATGCAAGAGAGGAGTGTGTAAGAAGCCCTTTAAGAGGTGTAAGAGAATATGTAAGTGGCCATGTCATAGACTACCTTTCTCACACTCCACTCCATTCTATTGAGTTGCCTCTATGATGTCACAAATTTGTGGTAATAAAGCCATTTTGCTTTATGGAAAATAGATGATTTCAAATCCATGGAATTTTGTATTAGAAGAAGACTATGTTTGATTAAGTATGATTAATCAATAATTAAAATAATAGTGGTCTTTTGCAATGCTCTTTTGACAATCAAATGTTCATTTAGTTGTCCTTTAATAATGCTTACAAAGGACCAATTTGATTTAGGATGCTGATGGCAAATTAAATGTTGCAATATGATGGATTGCCCCAATTTGGGAAGCATCATTACAATTTTAGATTATATCAATAATTGTGTAAATAATTGGCTTAATTTACAAATTTTGACTAGTTTTTTGTGTTATTGCATAGTTCCAATCACAATTTAGACATGAAAGTGGTTAAAATGAAGTGTCTGTAGTTTTGTTTATCGATCTCCATAATTTTAGGTCATGATTTTTAATGGGGGTATAGTTAGTTATTCAATAAAATGCCACAATATTAAAATCACCACGAAGAACTAATTTTTTAATAACCCTATGTTTTTCATTCCCATGGGGGAGGCAAATATAGTGATTGGAGTCTAGTTGCTTGTTATCTTGGACACAATTGAGATGAACTTATAGGACCTTTTCCTGCATTTTCATTATGAGTGAAATCCATTTGGATTGAGAGGGTTGCAATAAAATATACCATAGATGATAATTGTAGACACCAATATTGTGTCGACCCCCCCTTGGTCCCCTTTTAACCACTTACACAATTAATTTAAAATAAATTACTTATCTTAAATTAATGACCTCACCTAGACACCTCACCTTGGACACCTCACTTGGACACCTCGCCTAGACACCTCACCTAGACACCTTGCCCTAAGACCATTTCTTACCCTATGAGTCACCCTGAGACTAGGTCATCTAAAGCATGACCTATTCTCACTCCATCCTAACCTCCTAACTAACTCTCATGCCTAATAAACTCATCTTTTGACCGTTCTCCAATGACAAATGCACTTGGCAGATGGAAAAATGGGCAAAAGGGCTAAAAATAGCCCTTTTACCTATTCTCTAGCTGTCGATGTCGATCAACTATCGACCGACATCGGTGGGATTGCCGACATCGGTTACATAAGCTAGAATCTAACCTTGAGTTGCTCTCTAGACTCTTTGAGATCGATGCACACACTCTGAGACTAAGCTTCAAAATTTCATTATCACTCCTCTAGCTATAGAAACTCTACACAAGTCACTCCAGACGTTGGATTGAAGACATTATACGAGGACCTTGACATCGGCCACAATAGGAACAAGCATTCTGACACCTTTGGTTCTTCATCTAAAAGAGCTAAGTATTCTGTCTTATTTCAGTATTTTAAGAATACATTAGTAATTAGTTTCCATTTGCTATTTCTAAGTACTGTTGAGAGACCAGACTCGACCTTCTTTCGTGGAGAGGCTGAAAAGCCTTCCTCTCATTCTTACCCTCTTCTCACACCTACCCTCTACCCTCGTTATCCTTAGACCCTATTCACCTTCTCGTAACCCTGCACAAACCTCCAGACTTCTAGAAACTCTTTTGTGTATCACAAAAATTACCTGAAACCCATCTAAAAGCCTACTACCCCTACCAACATCGGCAGCCTAACCGACGTTGGCGATTGTGCAAACTAGAAGACGAATCCAAATGACCCAAAGACCAGACAAAACCTTTGACCAGCCTGCTTTAACATTTTGAAAGACATGGACTACAGGGAATGGGTACACAATATTCTACCCTTCCATTTCTTTAAGTCTTTTATCATTTCCTTTTATACAAAACTTTCTTCTTTAAATAGTGGATTGTCATCCCTTACGAAGCTTTACGCTTTCGGGACCGAGCGTGTAGCTTGGCAGTCCACCATATCATCTTCTAACATTTTATTTGTTCAAGTTTCTTTCCTTTTATAGGTTTTTCCTCCACAGCCAAAGAGGAGCTCCTACAATGCTTGGATACGGTGTGTAACTCAATCCGAGTAACGTACAAACCCCTAACCTTTAACCTTAGTTTCTTCTTTCTTCTGAATGTAATTAGAAAAAACATAGAGAAACATTCTGGCATGCCCAGTGGGACCCTAGAGTTTTCCTTGGGTTCATTCTTCTAAAAAGCAAATTTTCATATAGTTGCATTAGGAAAAGATTATCTTCTTGCATCCCTTTTTCTATCTCTTTATTTCAAAAAGAAACCATTAGTAGAAGTTAAAAAGAACATTTATTTTTCTTCTTGTCACTTCTTCCCTGCATCTTAGAATAGTGAAAAATTCATATTCTTAACCTCTTCTCCAATTGTTTACATTTGAACAGAATATTTCAATTTGGGTTAAAAAAACTATTGCATTTCATTCTTGCTTGAATGTATACTTAGCCCACTCACTTAGTAATTAAAAAAGCATTATGAATAAATCATAGTGTAGAAATGTTACACAACCAGATCACAATCACAATCAAATTAACCATTTAAACATACTTGAGACAAGGCCCGTCTAGGATTTCATCACCTAGCAGATACCTTACCCTTCTTGGCGATCCTACTTGGACTTCACTACCAAGAGGAGGACCCACTCTGTTCTTTGGCAGAGTATAAACTATAGGTAAAGTATATATTGGCTAAGTGGCCCAGCTCAGCTCTGGGTTCGTGAAGTGAAGGGAGCAAGCCCCAACACCAGGCCACGTATTGAGCCTAACACAGATTTTTGAGCACCAAAACATAACCTGAAACCAACCATAGACTTCCTCTTTAGGACCTGTTCTAAAAGCCCAATTCCCAAACATATTCTTCTAAGGCATAAGCCATCATGACTCTAAAATTTATTCCTAGGAATTTAATGTTTTAGAGGTTACTTGCCAAATCACCTTTTTTTTTGTTGTTTTTATCTGATTGTTTGAACATATAAGGTCGCATTATTCTGAGGTCTAAAACAACTCAAAATTTCTTCTTTCTTAAAAAACTATCAGTTTTTTTTTGTGTTTTTGGAATTACACAAAAATTGACATCGGCTTTTCCACTGATGTCGACAACAATTTTCACTGACATCGATTATTTGACTAACATCGGCAACATATCTTCACTGACATCAGTTTTTCCACCGACATCGGTCACTGTCAACAAATTTTCATCCCAAATAGCAAGCTTGAAACCTGACTTTTTTGTTGTTAAACATAAATTTTGGTTTTTTGAAACTGAAACACATAATTTTTTGGAACTTGAACCCATTTTGCCTTGGATGGTTCTGACACGCAGTCAAGCCAAATCTCTTGTTGACCATGCAAGTCAATAGCCACTCCCACATTCACCTTTCATACCAAGTCATTTAATGGAGTATACTTCAGACATTGAGCATACTCCTATCCAACCAATCCCTGATTGACCTCATATTGTTCCTGAAGGGGATCAAGAATTTGAGAGATTCCTTGACCACAATGTCAAGGCTCTCCAACATTATCTCGCTAGAAGCCAAATGTGAGATCCTTTAGGTAACCCTATTTATGGGATGCCAACTTCCTTGGTTGAAACAACAATAATATCAACAACATCTATTACTCAACCTATGGTCACTCAAGCCATTGCCTCAACTAGTAACCCAACTATGGCCAATGTTCAAGATTTGGCCTCGCCTTCTATTTTTGGACCTACCTCCATCGGGGTTTTTGTACCCCCTCAGCCACAAACAATTCAATCAGGTTTGACACCTTTCCAGAACTTGATTGTCTCTATCCCACCCACTCTTGCACACATGAATACAAGAGTGACTACCTATCCTTTAACTAGTGTCGCCACCATTTAACCACCCTTGGTGACATCTAGTCAAGTTGTGCACTCCAACTTCATGGCACAAGCCCCTTTGACCTCAATATTAGTCCCTATGATGAACTACCAATATGTTGCACCTACACAAATGCAACCAAGTACATCATATGCCCCTCCCAGTGCCTTCCAGGTACCCTATAACCTATGGGGTGCCCCTCCTGCCAATCCATCAGCCAATCTAATTAAGATGCTAATGGATAAGATGTCCAACCTCGAGACATCTATTTTAGGTTCAAGGAGTGTTCTTTCATACGAACAAATCTGTAACGAACCTATTCACCCTTCGATGCCTATTAGACCATACCCTAACCAGTGGGAACTCCCAAAATTTACTCACTTTTAGAGTAAAGAGGACCCACAACAACATCTACGAGAATTTAGACACGCTTGCTACCTCATAGCACATGATGATGCATTATTACTTCACACATTCCCTATGTCACTTTATGGTGCTGCCCTTGATTGGTATAGCTCCATTACCAGTCATTCTCTCTTCACCTTCACTCAATTAGCTCAGCTATTCCTTAACCATTTCTCAATCAACATCACCAAGAAGGTTTCCATCACATACATTTTTTCTATTAGATAAATCGATGATGAGTCAATAGCAAACTTTGTTGCCCATTGGAGAGGTTTGATCAACCAACTCTCCTTTTCATTACCTCAACTTGAGCTCATTGAGCTCTTTTCAAGAGCATGTGCCAAGCACATCTCATCCACTTTGTAGGTTCAAACTTTCCACACATTTGACGAAGCTTTCACCATGGCCTGAAAGCTTGAACTCTGCACGGTCGAAGAAGATAGAGTCAAATTGCGTAGCAAAAATACCAACTCAAAATCTAATGACCCTTCTTCTTCCCAAGCTTCTTCTTCCCACTCCAAGTCTAAAGGATCAATGAATGCTATGGTCCTTAGGTCATCATCTTCAACTACAACTAACCAAACTGAACCTTCCACATCACAAAACATCATAAAACAATTCCAACAATGGTATATATAGCGTCAATACACTCCAATAGGAGAATCATATGCTTTCATATTGGATAAATTAGTGAAGCAGGGGGTCCTTAATCTCCCTCAAATCTCACCTGTCCAATTTAACCCGTCATAAGCCATCCCTACATAATATAGGGAAAATGACTTTTGTAACTATCATCGTGTCAAAGGTCATGACACAGACAATTGCAAAACACTCAAAAACATTGTTCAAGACATGATAGACAAAGGGGACCTTATTTTGGAAAACCCTAATGCATTGGCCAACCAAAACATGGATGTCTTTAGGCAACCATTTCCTAACCATCCCCAAAGTCAGAACAATGTTTAGACCATGACTGATGACCCCCAAGAGCATAACATACGCACGGTCAACACAGTCTTTCCTTTCATTTTTAACCAACCTCTCCCACAATTTGAAGAGGTTGGTCAACCCATTTATCCACCATGGGTAGAAGAGCCTATTCTACCCATATCACCCCCATGACATCAAACACCTCCTCCACACATACTTCTACCTCGTGAGGAACCCATATTACCTGTTCCTCTTGCCCCTACCTTCCCTCTTCTTCTACCATTGGAAGAAGTTACCATTCATACCCCATGCCCTCATGTAGAAGGGGCCATCATCCCTCTACTTCACCCTTTAGAGGAGCCTTCCTCTCCTATTTGTCCTCCACCAATGGAGGATAGTCCTCCATCCACCCCTCTTTCACACGTAGGAGAGTCTACTTTGACCTCTCCTATATTGGAGGATGCTTTGATTGCACCAATGTCGGTGGCCCCACCCTCATCCTTCTTATCACCAATGGAGGATCATACTTTCCACACTCCTAGACCACACATGTAAGGCATGATCATCCTTGCACTCTATCCTCTTGAAGAGCCAAATTCTCCAATTCCTTCTCCATCGAGAGAAGAACTTGCCGTCTCACCCACTTTAGGCAAAGAAAATCCAGTGATGGTTTTCTCTCACCTTTGGCCTGAGATCATTGTGCCTAACATGTTTCCAATCTTGCAACCACCCAAATATTCTAAAAGACCAATTATAAAGCCTCGTGCAATGTCCTCTAAACCCTTCTCTTGATTGGTTGAAAACTTAGGATTTCTACATTCAAGGAACTTAGAACATGAGGCATTACAGGAGTGACTTAAAGCTCCTTATCTTACACATCTCGCTTCATCTTATACTACCAACCCTTCTATGACAACTTACCCCAATGTCTCTGATAAAGAGCATGCTTCCACTTGTAAATCATCAGAAGCTCAGCCATCCACACCTAAATCCAAACCCTCGCAGGCGTCCATCATGTCGAAACAGATTAAATCTCTCAGTGTTCACCCTATATCACACCTCACTCACCCATAAGTGAAGGTAGATTTGAACCTCGCCCCACACAGTAGTGGTCCTCACACCATACTAAAGAAGGGTGCTAAACCATGTCAGAGAACTCCTCCCCCACCTTCACCATTGCCCTCTATCTTGGGTCCACATCCTTCCACTTTAAAAGGAGTGTTCCCTATTCCAACACCTCACAAAAACAAACTGCCTCCATTACTCCCTCTACCTGTCGAAAACATACTTCCTCCAAAAAATTTGACACCTCTCACCACGACATTGCCATCTACATGTGTGAACACACCACCAACTAAAAAGATGGTATGACAAACTCCTCCTACAACTCCTAAACAGAAGTTGTCAACTCCTACTGCAACAATGAGCACATACCCATTACTGGGTTCTTATGCTTTGTTATTATGCTGATTGTTGTAGTCTTCTAGCATCGTTCTCCTGCCCATTAAGCCATACCAACCTCTCGAATCAAAACCATCTTGGTTCGACGACACTCAAATTTGTTGGTATCATCGCACACTTGGGCATGATACTGAGCGTTGCTGTGCCCTAAAGGTTGTCATTCACCAACACCTAGAAAAAGATACCCTTCTCATTAAGGATCCTCTTGACCACCCTTTTGACAAACCACCGACACCATTCCATGCCTCTCAAACCTCCTCACCTTCATCGAGATCCCATCATCAAACTATGGTCCCTCTACCACCTTCTCCCCCTATAATCGAAATCAACACTATTAATGTTGCCACAAGGTCCCAAACTATAAAGGATAAAGGAAAAGAATAGGTTTTTATCCCTTGGACATATCCATTTGCCAAGCTTTCTCAACCACCAAAACCCAAGATTTTTATCTTGGGCACATCTCAACCAACATCTTTTGGGGTAATTCGTGACTCCATGGTGAAACAACTTCACCAAACCCCCATGAAGACGTCTTTGTATGACCTAATTCAAAGCTCTCCACAACATCACCAAGCCTTAATCAAAGCTTTACAGGCAGTAGAGGTCCAACCTGAAGACCCCTAACCATTGGCTACTCTAGTCAAATCATTACCCACTGTTGCCTCCATCACCTTCAGTGATTTTGAGACTCCAAACTACAACTTGGAAGATCAGGATCTCGCCCTCTTAAACTAAGCCTATCAGGCAAAAGCTTCACAAAATGCATCCTAGCATCGTAATCCTTGTCAAAGAGGAGCTTCGACATCTTCTCTCCATCTTATTTATTCAACCCATTGATTATTCACAATGGGTGTCAAACATTGTCCCAATCACAAAAGCAACTGGGGGAATTTGAATTTGTACTGCCTATCATGACCTCAACCTAGCTTACCCAAAAGATGACTTTCCTTTGTCAAGCATTGACCAAACCATGCCTATAACAAAAATATGAGAGAGCAAGATTTCAAAATTAGAGATCTCATCCTTAAAGAAAACCAACATGTGACCAATATGGAAAGAAGCAAACGAGGAAAGTTTGCTCCTAATTGGCTCGGACCTTATATCATAATGCACAAGTATGGATCAAGGACTTATCGTCTGTCTTCTCTCGAAGGCTGGCCAAAACCTGAGCCCCTTAATGCCTTACATCTGCGACCATTCTACTATTCACCAAGTAATCATTCACTTGATGCTTACCTTGAGCTCATCCCTTGAGCAACCCCCATCATCCTCATTCCTATTCCTTTCAACCCTTTTTCCCTACAAACATTAGTTAACCCTTTTTTTTAAGCATTAAAATACTTTGTCTTAATAAAAGGGAAACCCCTAAATCTATATATTCTAGTCCATGACTACAAGTTCAGTCACAAACCAAACATAAATTGGGATGGCTAACAAAAGGTCATAAACTATAAATGTAGACTACTCCCTTGAAGGACAGCTACATTATTGCTATAATTAATAGACTGCTTCCTTGAAGGACAGCTATTCAATGAACTCAAAACATACAAACTATAGACCATTCCCTTGAAGGATGGCTATGCCCAAATTTTACTACAAATAACACCCTCTCAGAAGCTTCTCACACCGATTAGCTTCACATGACCACAAAACAAGACAACATCCCCAAGTAGACTTCTCACATTGATCAGTCTACCAAAAAAAAAAATGACTAACAAACTATTAAGTCATGGACTTGCCTATAGCCGTTCTCAGGGTCACCTATAAAAGGGGCAAAGTTATCCCTAGTAAAAAGGGTTACGCTATCCTCACATATCACATAATCAAACCTATTACCCCAACATACCCAAGGGACTTTGAGCTCACTTACCGTCAAGTGATTAGAGTACTTTTCTAACACAAACCAATGATCAATGACGTAATGCATGAATGGGGCTTTTGTTTGTAACAACCCTATCTATGCTATCATTATGGTCCTTGTCAATGAAAGAGCAACACGCCTTTCACTTCTTACACACCTTCGTCATATGCCAATAACATACAACCAAAACATTTTCTAAACCACTAACATAACATCATGATTTATTTAATACAAATACCAATTTGTGTTAAATAAATTATCATAGCTTATTCACACTAGTTTCTATGGAAAACAATACCCATGGAAACTATCAACGAAACACAATTTATGTCAAGCATATACCATCACTAATATGGAAACTTGCTGAACCATAAATAATCTCATTTCATTTTTAGCATACACCATCACTAATATGGAAAATTGCTAAGGATGAAAAACCACATAACCCATGTTACAGCATACACCATCACACAATATAGAAAAAGCTGTAACATCATCATACACTCATCATTTTAAGCCATGGGTGACTCATAGGCCCATTCACACTAGTTTCTATGGAAAACAATACACATGGAAACTATCAATCAAACACAATTTATGTCAAGCATATACCATCACCAATATGGAAAACTTGCTGAAGCATAAATAAACTCATTTCATTTTTAACATACACCATCACCAATATGGTGCTAAAGATGAAAAACCATATAACCTTTAACCATGACCTAACCTAATCAAACCCAATCCATAACCTACTCTATTCTTCCCTTTTGGGGAGAACTACATTGGCCTAAGGCCCTTAAAATAGGGGCTATATAGGTAGCACTCAGTTGACATGGGGTCTTCTGAGGTTAGCTCAGCCATTCATTCATTTGTCTACCTGATGGACCAACCATATAACCTTTAACCATGACCTAACCTAGTCAAACCCAATCCATAATCTACTCTCTTCTTCCCTTTTTGGGAGAACTACATTGGCCTGAGGCCCTCGTATGGGTTATGTAGGCAGCACTCAGTTGACATGGGGTCTTCTGAGGTTAGCTTGGCCATTCATTTATCCATCTAGCTATGGACCAACTATCTAAACCAACCCAAAATCATGACCAAATAACCAGCCTTACCACTGTAGAAGCCACCTTAGACTTCTCATGGGGCACATTGGAGATATCATACATCTCCCTAACCACAACAAACAACACTTGAGATCACTTTATCTCAGACTGACTCGACCAATGACCTTGGAGATAGTGACTATCTCCTCAGACCACGACCACTTTTGAGACAACTTTGCCTTGGTTGTTTTGATTGCATATATGCTACCTCATGAATAGTTAGCAAATTGTCCATGACCCTCACACCTATTGTCAAATCGCGCCCAAGTTGATCCCTAATATTTGTGACATTTTTGTGTTTTTTAGGAGCACTTCCTAGCCTGAATACTTGGAACATGATGACCATTAGAGCTATAACTTTGATCAATCTAACCCAATCAGCTACCACTAATAAGCTGGGGACCGGTTAGTTTGATTTTAGTCCTCCTTGACCATTGGAGCTATAGCTTTGATCGTTTAGCCCAATCAACTACCACTAATAAGCTGGGGACTAGTTATTTCAATTTTAGCACTCCTCGACCTTGCTTGTGACAATTTGACCTGCTTATCACGTGAAGTGGTATACGTGTAATCTTAGCTATTGCAGTGTTCACACTCAAACCTCACCTTACCCATCTACTACCTATCAAATCGACACTTGATATCAGATTCCCTTCCCTCGACTCTCGCTTTGAGGGGGAATACCTTATCCCATACCTAGGGCAAACAACATCTATTTTTATCTTACAGTTCGTTAGGACAAACCACAAGACAAAAAGGGGCAAATGTAGACACTAGTATTGTGTCGACCCCCCCTTGGTCCCCTTCTAACCACTTACACACTTTATTAATTTAAAATAAATTACTTATCTTAAATTAATGACCTCACCTAGACATCTCACCTTGGACACCTCACTTGGACACATCTCCTAGACACCTCACCCTAAGACCATTTCTTACCCTATGAGTCACCCTGAGACTAGGTCATCTAAAGCATGACCTATTCTCACTCCATCCTAACCTCCTAACTAACTCTCGTGCCTAATAAACCTATCTTTTGACTATTTTCCAATGGCAAATGCACTTGGCAAATGGAGAAATGGGCAAAAGCGCTAAAAATAGCCCTTTTACCCATTCTCTAGTTGTCGACATCGGTCAACTATTGGCCGATGCCGGTGGGATCACCGACGTCGGTTACATAAGCTAGACTCTAACCTTGAGTTGCCCCCTAGACTCTTTGAGATCAATGCGCACACTCTGAGACTAAGCTTCAAAATTTGATTATCGCTCCTCTGGCTACAAAAACTTTGCACAAGTCACTCCAGACGTTGGATTGAAGACATTGTACGAGGACCTCGACATCAGCCACAACTAGAACAAGCATTCTGACACCTCTAGTTCTTCATCTAAGAGAGCTAAGTATTTTATCTTATTTTAGTATTTGAAGAATACATTGGTAATTAGTTTTCATTTGCTATTTCTAAGTACTTTTGAGAGACCAGACCTGACCTTCTTCTATGGAGAGGCTGAAAAGCCTTCCTCTCATTCTTACCCTCTTCTCACACCTACCCTCTACCCTCATTACCCTCAGACCCTATTCACCTTCTCATAACCCTGCACAAACCTCCAAACTTCTAGAAACTCTTCTATGCATCACAAAAATTACTTGAAACCTGTCTAAAAGCCTATTGCCCCTACCGACATCGATAGCCTAACCGACGTCAGCACCATTTACCTACTGACATCAGCAGCCTAACTGATGTCGGTGACTGTGTAAACCAGAAGACCAATCCAAATGGACCAAAGACCAGACAAAACCTTTGACTAGCCTACTTTAACATTCTGAAACACATGGACTACAGGGAACATGTACACAGTATTCTACCCTTCCATTTCTTTAAGTCTTTTATCATTTCCTTTTATGCAAAACTCTTTTCTTTAAATAGTGGACTGTCATCCCTTACGGAGCTTTACGCTTCCTGGATCGAGCGTGTAGCTTGGCAGTCCACCATATCATCTTCTAACATTTTATTTATTCAATTTTCTTTCTTTCTACAGGTGTTTCCTCCACAGCCAAAGAGGAGCTCCTATAATGCTTGGATACGGTGCGCAACTTAATCTAGGTAACGTACAAACCCCTAACCTTTAACCTTAGTTTCTTCTTCTTCTGAATGTAATTAGCAAAAACATGGAGAAACAATAATCTCTCTAAAATTTTAAAACTTGCTACAAAGGTTTTAGCTAGGTTTCTAGCACAATTATTTTAATTTAAGAAAATAAGTCAAATATGCCAACACCACCAAATATTCAAGCTATTGTGGACAAGCATTCAATGGTTTATGGGGATACTCTGAAAGGTCGACCTTACAAAGTAAATCATGATCATGCTACTACCTTATATTGGGGATTAACCCCCTGACATCAAAACTTACAAGTGTTCACATGTGCAAAAGAATGAGATGGAGAATATGGTACATGAGATGTTGGAAGTAGGTATTATTCATCGTAGTTAGAGTAGATAGTCTTCTCCAATGGTGATGTTACATAAAGAGGATTATAATTTACACGTTTATCTAGACTTTGTGAAACTTAATAAATTTACCATCAAACATAAGTTTATTATTAATGTAATTAATGATTTTATTGTTGAGTTAAATGTTAAAAAAAAAAAACTATATCATATATCATGTTATCATTAGATCATAATTAGAGGATAGGATATCCCAAAGGAAAACTTTTAGAACACACTAGGGCCATTTTGAGTTTCTAGTGATGCCTTTTGGTTGCACATATTTCCCATTATACTTTTTGGATTTTGATGAATTTCATATTTAAACCATTTTTTTAGAAGCTTATCTTTGTGTTCATTTATAATATATTGATCTACAATAAAACATGGGAGGACTATATTCACCATGTTGATTAAATTTAAAAAAATATTAAGTAACGCCAAATTTATGTGAAGCTTTATAACTGTGTGTTTGGAGTCAAAGAGGTGGAGTACATGGATCACATTATTTATCATGAAATAAGTTTAAGACCGTGGTGGAATAACAAGTACCTATAACCCTTGAGAACCTAAGTATATTCTTAGGACTTGCTAGATAATGTGTATACAATTAATTTAGTATGCACATAAGATTTTCTATGTTTTTAGTGTGTTTATGTGTATATGGATCATTATCTTAGATTAGGATCTTATTAACACATTTTAATTTATGTTGGGCCTCGTATATCCTTCCCTTTTCTTTGTAGTTTTACTTTTAGTCACCTAACGTCAATTATCATATTAATATCAAATCTAGAATACTTAAGAACCTTCATATCCATTATTTGTATACCTTTGGATGCTCAAAATGCTCCTACAATCTCTATATGTTTGTTTTAAGGGTTTATGATTTATCCACTATTTAAGTAGTTGGATAGTGGTCATGTTGGTTGTGGGTTCTTTTGGACCCTTTCCCTAGTTGTGCATGTTTTATTATGCTTGACTATGTAATTTCTTGCATTCACAATGCCGACTTACGGGTTAATAAAATATTAATTTGAATTCAAAAAGTGTATACATATATAAGCGTGCTAAGGCATTGATCAAGTAGTATCACAAAGATATCTCACATCATCATGATTTATTTATCCAAATGCAATATGAATTTTACTATATTTCATATCTATTGAAGTGTTTTATCTACACACTTTTAACAAAATAATAATTAGTGAAAGAGCATTAAAAATAAATTACTTGATTTCATATCATACATAGGGATAAAGTTTGATATCTTCATACACACCAAATTTTTTTTTCTGCTATATGAGTGTTGATTTCCAAACAATGTAAGAGTACAGATCTAACCAGGGTTAACCCTTCTTAACTATACAAGTTTTTTATTTCCTTTCAAGGTATTTTAGAGTGGATTAGTGTTTATGTCAAGGAGAGGAAATTTTTTAAGTTTCACACATCAAATCTAAATTTTGATAGATATTTGTAGAAAATTAGTGTTAACAAAGACATTCAAAATGTTTTAGACTGATATGACATTATCTACTAATATCAAACTACCTTATTATATGGAACAAGTTCAATACAAGTCTAACCATTATTGAATCACTTCAATAATAGGAATTATCTATGTGTCATCAAATCTCTAAAAAAATTCTAAGCAAACTTTTGCACTACTTCTTAACATGATTTTCATCTTTTACAGCCACTGACAATACACATGTAAGTAATAAAGTAGGTATTCCTCTACAACCCCCCTTATCAAAATATAAGTTTATTTTGACATTATTCAAATATTTATTTTTATATTTTTATTATGTTTATAATATATTTGGATTATGCCCCATTTATTATGATTTAGTGTAGCATGTTTCACCTAAAATCACTTTAGCATAAAACATTTTGGTAAACTTGTGCTTTTTTGCATCTAAGCTAGGTTTTCATCTTATTGGTGATCTCATTTTTCATCATCAAGTTTACATCAACCCTTGTCTTACTGAGCCTCATTATTAGGGTTATCATTACTTGTCATTGTTAATAGAGTGTGCTTGACCATTTTGGCTTTCACAAGCCCTAATTTTCCTTCTTGTTTTAAGTCTTGTATAGTCTTCTACTTATTAGATTTACTCATGGGTAGACATGGTTTATATCTGGCATGTTCTTCTTTGGTAGTATGTATATGGAATGTTCCTAGTGCATGTATGTTATTAGGAATGATGATATTATTTTTATGCAAATGTTTATCAATGATTACATGTTTATTTCTATTCATATATCATACAAGTTTAGCACATAGTTTGAAACATGATGAGATTGCATGTAATAATGATGTTTTATGTGTTGATACCCTTATAATTGATAGTTTTGTTTTAGTTCCATTTAACATTAGATCTTATGTGGCTCATTTTATGGTGGATAATTATCAGATATATATCATAAAACTTAGATGGGTATGGAATACAATGTTACAAATCCTCTTATTTCTTATCCACCTTAAGGAAATGTTATCCAAAATACCCCTCCTAACCTCCTTCAATCCCTTAGACTTATATTATATTCTGCTAAAGATTATGACATTATAAATCAAATTAAGAACATCTATGCTAAGATATACATATTATAAATGTTTACAAGGTCTGATGTTTATAAATACACACTTTATGAGGCATGATATTACCTTATCACTTAAAATTGAACCTATATACTTCATTTATATTGTTAAAATATTTTTAGATAGTGAGAACCTCAAATATTTTGAGCCTAGTGACTTACCTTTTAAGGATATTGTATATCAACATCTACCCTTGTACATTCAAGTTATCTTCAATAGCAAAGGGTAAATGGTCCTCATAGATAATAATATAAGGTTAAACATTTGTAGTGAGACCTTTATTAATGCACTTGGAATTGGAAGACAAGAATTTACAAACTCGGATGTGATTATAAAAGGCTTTGTCAATAAACCAAGAAAGTCTCTTAAATCAATATAACTATTGAACCACAAACCATAACTACTTATTGTAAATTAATATCTAATATTGTGATCTGTAATATTTTACTTGGTAGACCATGGAGTTATACCATGCCGATGGTCCCCTCTACATTACATAGGTGCTTGAAATTTATACATTGGATTTCATATATAATTATCCTAAGAATGATGTTCCTTTCCAATTTTATAAAATGGTAGAACCCATGGAGATAATCATACTACATCTCAATACACTAAAACCATTAATTATGGTACCCCAACAAGTAATTCCAATGGAATAAATAACTACATTTGAATGGGGAGAAAGTAGTCAAACCTGAGAGGATAGTGGAAGAAAAATTGATAATATAGACACACCATTATCTAAAATTAAAGCTACACCTATTGCCCATTGGGAATATAGTGATGACATGATTACCTTTGATGTTGGTCAAATTTATCTTACCCCTTAAGGCTATGTCATATCTATTCAATCATATGTTCATAATGATACTCCATTTATCGATGATAAAGGTAAAGGGCATACAGTGGATACCTATTACAACACTAAAAAATAAAACAACGTTCTAACTTAGTTCAAACTATTTAGAAAAATTTAGATTTGAATTGAAATGTGTTACAAAAATTGATATAAAGGTCATATGTGAGATAAACATGAACAAGGTATCAAAGAACCTACCTTTCCTAATATCTATCAATTTAAGTAAGGAATATGATATAATGAAGATTTTAATGTTAAACATATACCTTTTCAAGTAAATCATGATAGTGATATAAAAGATATATTTCTCCATAATCACTTTTCTAGTCCCACAAAAATCACATATAATACTTAAATATTTTCATAACCATACTTGTATATCCAAAGTTAATTGATGATGATGCTTTACCCTAGATTATCCTAATGGACTTTTTATATAACAATGAAGCCCTTTAATAATATTTTGGATATGATGTTGACTTATGGAATCACTATAAAAAAAAAAATTCCCTTTCAATTTTGACAAGCATGCATATTTTGGAGGGTGTGACCCCTCACTTATATATGTAAACATCCTATAAGGTGGTTAAAATGTTTTACCAACTACCCCATATGTTGAATTTAGATCCATATCAATAAAATAATAATAATTTATCTAATCTTATCACTAGTAATGAGCCTAAGATGGTAATGCTAAATGCATTGATGTATCATGAAGAAAAATAAATTCATAATGAAATGTGACATGATTTACCTAGTGTCTTTGCATGGTATTATATTGACATGCCTGGTATTAATACATATGCTACAAATCATAATTTAGTTGTCCATATTGATGTTAAACTAATCAAGATAAAAGTTATAGAAATGCATCCTAAGGTTATTTTATTGGTTAAAGAAGAATTAAAAAAGCTACTTGATGTTGGTTTCATATGACTTATTGATTATTCCAAATGGAGTTCTAACATTGTGTTTCTAGCCAAAACTAATGGGGGCATCAAAATATGTACTGACTCTAGAGACATTAATAAAGCGTGTCTGAAGGATAAATTTACATTAACTAATATTGATACAATATTTTTTTAGTCCACAGGATATGAGATGCTTTCCTTTGTGAAAATGTATTTTGGTTAAAATCAAATTAAGATTAATCCTATTGATAATACACAAAATAACATTCACAACCTCATAGGGTGAATTTTACTATATGAGAATGCCTTTTGGTCTTAAAATCACAGGCACACCTTATAAAATGGATATGACGCATATCTTTAGTGATTGTGTACATGATATTTTAATGGATTATGTTGATGACATATTTTGAATATCTATGAAACATGAAAACCATCCTAGGGGTTTGTGAAAAATAGTTGAATGATTATAGAAATGCAAGTCAAATTGAATCTAAAAAATGTGTCATTAGGGCTAAATTTATAAAATTATTAGGTTTTATTATTGCTTAGAAGGGTATAAAAGTTTAACCTAATAAAATAAAGGCTATTTTTGAGATGCCTCCTCCTAAGTGCCTCAAACAACTAAGAATTTTACAAGGAAAATTCAAGCCATTTGATGGTTTATTGTTCAACTAGCCAATAAAAATCAATGATTTTCAAGAATAATATGAAAAGGCATTAAGTTTGAATGGGACAAAAAAAATTCAAAATAATTCTAATGAAATTAAATAATATTTAGCTAATACCCTAGTTACAATGTCGTTTATTCTCAATGAACCTTTGTTATTATACATATATGCCACTAAGTACAACTTTAGGAAACTTGATTGTATAGTATGGTGATGAACATAAAGAAATGTGTTATTCATTACATGAGTTTTACATTGGTTAATTATGAAAATAATTCCAACTCAATGAAAAGACTATGTTTAATATTGTGTTCACAACACATAAACTTGTATATTACATGTTTAAACTAAAACTTTGTTTTAACATTTTAGCACATAAAGACCTAAACTATGTATAAAATTTAAAACTACTACATAATGTAAATATGATTAAATAAAATAAATACAATTATACAAAAATGTCTAAAATATTTTAATATCAATAACAAAACTTTCAAAATTTGATCAAGAGCGATGAAATATAAACACCTAAAATGTAGTTTACTATTACATTTTCAAAACATGTTGTCGCTATGAAAAGTGATTGAGATAAGAAGATGAAAAAATCCTAGAAAACATTCCATGATATGAGAATTTTGAAAAATGGGACAAAATTGGTTAGCCACATAGGTAATATCAATGTTGACCAAGTTTGACCAATGATCCCATGCCCTGTACATCTAAACTCTAATATTTTATGATCAAGTGTAGTATTTGATGTTGATCAGGGTTGTACCTACACCTTTCTAATTTTATTGACAAAATATTTTGTTTTGTCACTCTTTTGATCCTTGACCTACCTTTTCACAAATGGACAATGAAAAACAACTAAAATTGATTGTGCATCATGAAACCTCAAAGGAGTTGTAACTACATATCCCACGTACCAGAATCATACCTTAACATAGTTATGTGTAGTGTAAATAGAATATAGAGCAAGGGTTTTGGATCTATTCTTCCTTAGATATGAAGATTCAACCTCGTAAACATTTTATAGAACCCTCTTTTGGTACAAGTTGGTCATGGTACAAGACTTGAATAAAATGTAGAAATAATATTAGTTGAGTGCTTAAGATTCATAAGAAGTAATGGTGATGCCCTCTTGATAAATATTGATATAATATGCTTGAGAAATTAAGATTATGAGAGGTTTGAATGTGAATTCTAGATGAATAAATGAGTAACATTACATTTGTGTATGTAGAATCCTATAGGCACACTTACACATGGGTAAACCTTAAAATATAGGATAATGTAACACTCTAGGCACAATGGACCCATAATTTAAGGAAGCAATTTCCACATGCCAATTAGGACGTAGGAGAATACATTAAAATAGTATTTTGGACACTCTAAGAGCATACACAATCATATAAAGACAATTGAATAGTTGATCTATATGTTATAAAACAATATGCATCAAATGGGAAAGGTTATTACTAGCTAAAATTGAATGAAAATTAAAGATACAAGGAATACCTGTGTTATGGGATGATTATATTGGGCCTCACACAAGGAGGAGATATACTAAAAAAATCCAAATGTATATACATAGATTACGTTTGATAAAATAGGGAATATACACTATGAAAAAGGGTCTTGTATCAAAACTAAGTGTGCATAGACTCATGCCATCACTAAGATTGATTTTATTAAATATATGATGTCTAAACCTTATATATGTGGATGAATAACTAAGTGGGTCATGGTACTTATGGAGTTTGATCTTAAATTTTTATCACAAAAATTGATTACCAACTAATTAGTTGAGACTACCTTAATAGACCATGCTTGTATAGATGCCATTTTTGAGATGAGATTGTTATGTGTACCAATGAAAATAAAACTTTTACCATTTACTTTGATCAGCCCAAATGTGTTTTAAGTGTTGAAGTTGATGTATTAGTAACTCCCCAAGGGCAAAATACAATATTAACATGTAGATTGAGATTTTCATGCACCAATAACATATAAAAATATGAGTATTTTATTTTAGTAATTCACATCACATGAGATTTAAATACTAAATCTATCAAAGTATATGTCAATTCTCAATCTATCGTAAATCAAGTTACAAGTGTTTATCACATGAAATAAGATAAATCGATACCATATCATAATTTAGTTCTAATTTTGATCACCCATTTTGATGAGTTTAAGACTGATAATGTTCCTAAAAGAAATAACCATCATGTACATGTTATGGCTAGCATGGTTTCCCTTGTTCTTATTGACAACACAAATGATTATGTTATATTAAAAACACAAATGATCTTGTTATATTTACTATCAAACAATTACAACAACCAATTATTCAATTACCATATCTAGATGAGTTGGATACATATTTTCTATTGAGTATATTATAAAAAAACACAAAGTGGTATGCTGAATATATAAATTTTTATTATAAAATTTATTATGTTGTATTTACATATTAAAATTTATTTCAAATATTGTACATTAAAATTTACTGGACCCCCCTTTTTTTGAGAGTATAGATACATGGTTATCTATACTTGTATATGTGTGGTGTCATCACCCATGATTGATGGGGAACCGCTATGGGTTAACTTGGCCCATGGTTTTGGTACCCATTGTTTTATAAAACCACCATGTTGGTTACATATTTATGTATTATATATGGACATATAATAGGTAATACATTGTATAAACAATGTTTGAGAATGTGAACAAAGTGTGTGAATTTAGGAAAAATTGTTGAGCATAGCTCCAACCAATATTTGTGCATTGTAATTATGAGAAGACTGATTTAAGAGTGGATTGTACTCTTGTTGGATTATAATAATATCTAAGCAAGTGTTTCTTGGTGGATGTATCCCACATTGGGTGAACCACATTAAATCATGTCTTCTTGTTATGCATTTTAATTTATGTTCTTTATTTATCTCTATTCATAGCTATTGTTATTGTGATTATGTGAAATTGTTCTACATTAATTTCTAATTTATTCCTAACAAAATTGTTCCCCCTCACTTTTTAATAAATGATAAAACAATATGAATAAACCCTATTATATATGTTATAATTGGGGATACCTTTTTTGAAAGGTCATTCGATGGGTTTTTATTTAGATGCCTTAGGCACAAAGAAAATAAGTTGGAATTAAGAGAATTTCATGATAGTGAGTTTAATGGACATTGTACTAGTAAATCCATGGCATAAAATTTGTTAATAATGGGTTATTATTGGCCTATAATAGAACATGAATGTCATGAATTTGTAGAAATATATGAGCAATGTCAAATAATTTAATTTAATTCGTGTGCCATCTCAAGAATGCAAACATATTGATTCTCATTCACCATTTTCCATTTGGAGATTTGATATAGTTGGAAAAATTAACTCCTCATTAGAAAGTAAATTTTATTATCACATATACTAAACATTTTACAAAAAAAGGAATGGATCTATACCTTTAGAATCTATGATAGGTGAAGAAATTTTTAAATTTATAATGACTCATATCATTTCTCAATTTCACCTTTTTATCATATATTATTATAGAGAATGGTTCATCTTTAAAAAATAAAAGGTTTAAGAAGTTGTATGATACATATAAGATTTGACATATATTTTCAACTCCTTAATACCCTCAAGGTAATGCCCAAGTCAAGGCTATAAATAAAAAAATTGTAAACATTTTTAGTAAAAAGTAACCAAACCTAGGGAAGATAGGCATTATCAAATCATATATGCTTTATGGGGATGCAAAACAAGTGTAACAACATCTACATGGGCCACCTATTTTTCTCTAATCTATGGTGCAGAATCAATATTGTATTTAGAGATCAAGATTCCTTCACTTTGTGTGTCACTAAAAGGTAATATTGATGACAATGAATATAGAGAAAAAATATTACATCACTTGGGAATGTTAGATGAAACATGTAATCATCTTATCGAGCACTTGAGAGTTTATCAAAATTTACATAAGTAAGCATATAATAAAAAGATTTGATTAAGAGAATTCAATGTGGAAGACAAGGTGTTCAAATAAAAAATTGTGGATAGAGAAAATAAAGTTAACTTCAAACCTAATTTTATAGGTCCCTTTTTTATCACCAAAAAAATTGGTTTATGGGTCTATCTCCTAGCTACATTATAAAGGTAGATCTTTGAAGAATCCAACGAATACTATGCACTTGTGCAAATTTTACATCATTTTTTTTCTTTTCAAGTCTTGATTAGTCATTTATATTTGATTTCATGATCTTTGTAATGTATTTTAAATATTACTCTGGTTATTTATTTTGTACCCTCGTACATCTTTTTTCACTTATTTTACATGTGTCTCAGAGTTATGTCTTCGTCGCACTTTATAGATAATATTTGGTCCAATTTGGGATATATTATTACTTTTGACTTAGTTAATATATCCTGCCCACAGAGTGGGAAACCCATCGATACATTGTATTGGTTGCCTATACAAGAAAACATTATTATCATGCTTCATTGCTTATATATTGCTCATTAGGGGCATAATGCACCTTTATTATAGATTACACATTTGGCTATGTCAGGGTAGGCTCTTACCGTATGTTCTATCATACATCTTATTCACATTAGGGAATATTATTGTGTGTGCCTTCATTGCTATATATTATCCATGTTGGGGAATATTATTACATGAGAGCATATTACTTGCACCCTTATTACTTACCCCTCACTAATGCATATCATATTATTACAATCTTTGATTATAAAATTTTGACCCTCAATGGCCATACTTTCTAAAATTATGCATGTGATTTAATGATGATATAATTCTATGCTTACATTTAGACATGTGCTAAATAATATTTACATGATTATATCAACTTATGATTTTCAATATTTTACACATAGTGGTTGTAATCCTTTATTTTGAGATGAGTGTTGTGTAATTTATCCCATAACTTAAAATGGAGGCATATGATATTATTATTATATCTATAGTTACATGGTCATACAATACAAATATGTGCATCTATATGGGGAAATGGTTAAAAAGAACCATATAAATTTACCCCACATAAGGTGGAGGTGCACAACAAAGAGTTGTAAGATATTTGCTTCTTCAACTACGAGGCACATAATAAAGATTTATAAGGCACATTGTGATTATTGGAGAGAAATAAGTCATATTAAACATATGTAAAGTTTTTACAAATATGAAATAATGGTTTTCATACCTTAATGTGTTTTTGTTCATAACACTTTTATTTTACTCAATTATTTCATTAGTTACTTTAACATTGAGTTATATATACACTGATCTAATTGCACACATTTTTGTTTGATTATAAGTACACTAAAACACTGGACATAATAACATTAATGATTGTTCACAAACCCTAAATGTTATTTAGGAAATTAATGCAAATAATGAGGAAATAATGTCTTTTTTTAGGTTACAAGAGTTAGATTTTATGAGAAGGTAAACTCTCTCCTTGTTTTGAGTTTCAAATCATTATCATGTTTAGTATTAAATTTGTGCATAACTTACATTATTGATAAGTTTTGTCATTGATGTCAAGGTTGATGAAATTTTATGTCAAGGTTGATGTCATTGATGTCAAGGTGCATCTGGTGAAGATGCATGGTGAGTGGTCTGTGAGGTATGAGCTTGTGTGCTTGATGTGACAAGGAAGCCATGTGACAAGAGAGAATTTGAAGGCAACCTAATGTTTCTCTATTAAAAGAGAATTTTAAGGAAACCTAATGATTCTTATGAGGTTGATGTTAAGGTTTAGGTCAAGTAAAGCATGCTTGAGTACTAGTTATTGAGTACAAGGTACTTAAGAAGGCTAGTCATGGCACTAGTCATATCATGAAGAGACCTTGTAAGAAGGTATAAACATGGTGACTTGGTAAGATGAATGCACATAGGCATGCGATGTTATATAAGGTTATTTTATCATGCATATGAGGCATTGGATTTATTAATAGAGTTTCAAGATGAGCCTACAAGGGTAAGACCTTAAGTCTAAGTCTAGAACTAGACTAGTTCTATTACTTGACCTAATGAGGTGTCATGAGGTGTTATCAAGGCCTATGAAGTATGTAAAGTAGTGTTTTATCACGAGAGAGTTTTTTTGAGCATGTGAAGTGAAGTATTGAGATCCTAAAAAGAATTTTTAAGGTCAGTTCAAGACCTAATGAGGTGTGAAGACTCAGTTGTAGTAAAACAAGCTGGTGAGAGCATGTCATAATGAGGTATCAAGATCATTTTCCAAGGCATGTGTGAGTATGTGAGAATTAAAAAATGTGAGTAAATTTTTTTAAAGAATATTCATGAAGTTTTAGGTCATTTTGTGCAAGAAAAGGCGTGAAAAGTGGTTTTGAGGTCTCTCATGTGCACAAAATGAGGGGTTCTCAATCCAAGAAGGACTTTCAAGTGTTAATTGGCATGTGTAACCTCTGAATGGGAACCTAATATATTCATGGTATATGGGGAATTTTCCTATATCAAACTTATAGACATTTTTTTTCTAAATAAAGGGCTAAGCTTTATAAATGATTGCTAATAGTGGAAGATGGTTTAAACCCTTAAAGAACCCTATTAGTGCCCCGATATGAAATAAGTTATTTTAAAGTGCTCACAATGGATTTTTATGGATAGTTAAGTTATTTAAAGTTTTATTCAACTCTCATAGGCACCTTTAGGTATGATTGGTTTTTTAGGTGTGTGAGTAGACCCTACTAAAAAGTGCTAGTTTCTCAAAGATTTGCTATAGCAATCAGAGTTGACTAAATCAAAGTTTATAAATGGATTGAGGAAAAATTTTGAGAGTTTTATTTTGTGTCCATGGTTTTTTTATGATAGGTTATGTTCCTCAAGTTTTATAAACTAGTCATCTAAGACAACCTATCATTAACAGGCCTAATGGTGCAAATAGTGAGAAACCCAGGGATAAGTGACAGATGATTAAGGATGTGTTATCATGGAATATGGATGGAAAAAAATAAATTCAGGTTTTTTTGAGGATTTTAAGACATATTTATGTTGGATATAATTTTTGGAGATCATTCTATATATTAAAAATTTACTCACAAGTTGACTTGTCTAGCTTAGTGAGGTATGTGTATAGTGAGGTCATGAGATTAGTTTGCAAGACCATTATTGAAATTTGACCATATTATATTTATATATAATTATGGTATAAGGATAATATATGATTATTAACATGCATTATTATTATTTTAAAGTGGTCATATATGTGTTTAAGGTCAAAATCACCATGACTGGTCTTCAAGGCAAACTGGTAGATCTGGGTAAGCAAGTTACAATGATGAGTTTGAGACTCTATGCTCTGAGTTGAATCATATAATATACATGGTGTTTACATTTTGTAATTTTATGTCCTATAAATTATTTTTATAAGATTTTTTACTTGTTTAAATTAGTGAAAATGTTGAATCCAAAAGGGCTTGACTGGCTGAGTGAGGTCTCTAAGAGAGAAGGTCAACAAATTGGTCTACAAGACCAATAATTGCCGTTAGATATAATGAGATTTTTTTATAGGTTATTATAATGATTTTTTTGGATAATTTTAATTCATTTTAAGTCTTTGAGTGTATTTTTTCAAGTGTCATAAGTTCAAGTTTCCATGACTGTGTTTTGAGGCTAGTTGGCAGTTCATAGTGAGCATTTTATAGAGAAGAGTTTGAGCTTGTATTTACTGAGTTAAAATATCTAATGAGGTTTGTGATTATATTTATGTAAATAGGTTTATGAATATGTGATTTATTTCCATTTTTGTTTATCTAATTGGTGTTTTATCTTAGTAGTTCAAGATAGACTTTTTGGGTATGCACATGCCTAATTGTGAATATTACTAATGTCATGCTTCAAGTGGTGGTTAAAGCTAAAAGGTGTTATGGAGCCTATATGAGCTTATCACGGGTAAATTTGAGTGGAAAATGATATGTTAATTCCATTTGAGGTGTTTTAATGTGTTCTAAGGAAGGAAAATTGTAACGTGTCCTAAAGTAGACCTAATTAGATCAGGTCTCCATGAGACCTAAATATGAAATAAGGCCCAATTAATATATGTCAAACCTAAAGGGAATAAAATCACATTTGATTCATGTTTATGAGATGTATTAATATATATTACATAGATGAAATAAGAGGTTAAGGGTGTTTTGCTGACTAAGAAGCATATGAGCAAGAGGCTTGTGTATATACAAGGTGTTTTAGGCCTATTCTTGTGTGATAAGAGAAAGCAAATGGAATATAACATTTGTAAGTAGAATAAGGTCTTGTAGACCATAAGAGGAGTGTATATTAACTATTATAAAGTTTATATATATATATTATGTGTATGAGAATCAAGGTCATATGACCTAATCAGTCTTAAAGAGACCTAATTGAGCGAAGAGACCTAGAAGGTAGTTTGAGAGGGCTAAGAGTGTGAAGAGATGAAGAGGTGGTCATTGTTACGCCCCTAACCTATCACATGTATTAGGATAGGTATAGCCAACTTGTGGCTTACTTATCCCTCTTTGATGCTATATCACATTTATCTATGCATTCATTTGGTTAGTAGGTTAACCTATGGAGTAACCATGGCCTAGATAGGCTATATATAGGAGGTAGTGGGTAATTATTTATCATCATATTGTGAATTCTGCTCTTATTGAAGCTTGTGGAGGTTACCCCCTCAAAGTGGCTTGTCTATTATCATATATTCTAATTTATTTCATTCATATTTGGATCTATTTATGATATTGTACTTTATTGTTGAAGTAATTTCATTACAAGTGGTATTAGAGCTACGAATTGGGCAATCTTGTGGGCAAAACCCTAATTTTTTAAAAATTGTCTATATCTAAAAAATGTTGTGAATTTATAAATAATTTTTTTACTAGAGGTGATAAATAATTAAATTAAGCTTCCATTAAAATTTTAGATCATTTGAATCTTTTTTACAAAATTTATCTCCATTTTAGTGTTTTTCATAAAATTGCTCTATAGTGCACAATTCAAAGAATTTTTTTGAGTTATTTACATTTTTGGAAAGATTAGAAATTTTTTTATATGGTATTTTATTTGTATTTTATGATTTGAGGTTGACATAAGTCCAAAATTGCTTGGTCAAAGTTGGGTCAAAAGTGCCAATCAGGGTTGACATCGTAAAGCCCTTTTATGGCAGGTCCACAATCTCAGGGCAAAAGAAAGGGTGCTAAAACTCTAGGTAAAAATCCTAAAAATGAAGAGATGGATTTATAAGGGGGATGTAATAGATACTTTATACCAAGGTTCTCTGACATAGATCACAAAGTGAGTCAGCTTGACTATAGTGTGCAAGGCATTCAAAGTGAGATGAAAGGCATACAATCTAATATAAAATCCATACAAGATAGTTTGGTAGATATCATGATGGATTTGAAAAATAATCAGTCAAATCATCCAATTATCACTATTACACAACCCCACTAGGGTGGTTCTTCTAACTAGTCTACTTCAAATCTAACTACATCACCACAGAGGAACATGTTACCAAAGGTGGATATGCACAAATTTGATGGAAAAGATCCACTCAATTGGATCAACCAAATGGAGAATTTTTTTGATCTGCATCAGATCTTAGGTGGATATAAGGTTACCATGGCATCCTTATATCTTGAACCTAATCAATTCATTTGGTATCGATGGTTGTGTGCTCTAAATAAAAAGATGACTCTCAGTGTCACCTGGTCAATTTTTACAGAGGAGCTATAATTACACTCTAACAATAGTGTGATAGAGAATTAATTCAGCCAATTGGAAATTTTTTGATAGACTAGCTCCATCAAGGATTATATTCATCATTTTCAAAACCTCTCCTTACATGTGGAGATAATTTCTAAGGAGAACTTGAATGACCTATTTTTGGGTGGACTCAAGGACCAAATTCAACATGAGGTATGCATGTTTAATCCACTTAAGATTTTTGATTCTATTATCATGGCACATAGAGCTGAGGAAAAATTCATAGCCAATAAGAAGTAGCCATTCACTCACTTTAAATATCATAGCATATCGACACCAACATTTCCTCCACCTACCAGTTTGACCCCTCAATAAATTGAAGAGAATCATGCAAAAGGATTATGTTTCGGTTGTGATAGCAAGTGGAGCAAAGGACATAGATGTGCTGAGAAGAAGTTATTCTACATTGAGGGATCCAATGAAGATGAAGAAGAAGATGATGCCTCTAATGATGATGAGAAAGAGATAGAGGAGGTAACTGAATATTCCCAACCTTTAATCTCTTGTCATGCACTTACAGGTATTAGCACTCCACAAACTCTTAAGGTGGTGGGTTTCCTCAAGAAATAGAAGGTGATAGTGTTGATTGATTTGGAGGGCACACTTCATCAACCATAAGTTGCCCACTTGATTGAACTATTTCATCTACCTAACACCAAAATTTTAGGTCATGATTGCAGATGGTGGCACAATTAATTGTTCAAGCAAATGCCATAGTATTAAGCTTGTTATGGGTGAGTACAATCTTGATTCTCCTATGTTTTCTATTCCCATGAGTAGCATAGACATTGTTTTGGGAGTCTAATGGCTCACAACCTTGGGTACTATTGAGATGAACTTCTAAGAACTATTCATGCACTTTCATTATGAAGGTAGGAAAATTGCACTACATGGATTACAAGTAAAATAGCCATAATTGATTAGTTCACATTAGATGACCAAGATGCTAAAAAAGGGGGTAGAGGGAATTATTGCATGATTATATTCCATAGAAGTTCAACCCACACAAACATCTACACATCTTGATCTACAAATGATTCTTGATGACCACCCATCTATTTTTAGGGCCATGCCAAAAGGACTACCACCAAAAAGAGAACATGATCATGCCATTCAACTACTTCCAGGGAGTCAACCACCAAATATCAAACCATATAGATATCCATATGCATAGAAGAGTGAAATCAAAAAGATGGTCCATGAGATGCTAGAGGTAGGGATCATCAAGCACAACCAAAGTGCATATTCATCACCAGTGGTCATGGTGCAGAAGAAGGATGACACATGGAGGATGTGCCCACATTATAGGGAACTCAACAAGTACACCATCAAATATAAGTTTCCTATTCCAGTAATTGATGATTTACTTGATGATTTGCATGGTGCTAATTATTTCACAAAATTAGATCTTCACTCGGGGTACCATCAAATTAGAATGAAGGATGAAGATGTTTATAAAACTACTTTTAGAATGCATGAGGGCCATTATGAGTTTTTGGTAATGCCCTTTGGTCTTAAAAATGCACCATCTACTTTTTAGAGCTTGATGAACATTATTTTTAGGCCTTTTTTAAGGAAGTTTGCACTTGTTTTCTTTGATGACATATTGATTTACAGTCAGACATGGTAAGCACATTTGCAACATGTGAAATAGGTGTTGATAGTTTTGGAGAAGCATCAACTTTATGCGAAGCCATCCAAATGTGCTTTTAGAGTACAAGAGGTAGAGTACCTAGGTCACATTGTTTCCCATGAAGGTGTCAAAGTTGATCCCCAAAAGATAAAAGTTATGATGGAATGGCCCATGGCAAAAACTCTCAAAAACCTCTGAGGGTTCCTAGGACTAATAAGTTACTACCAAAGATTTGTGAAAGGTTGTGGCATCATAGCAGCTCCAGTCACTACATTGCTGAATAAGGATGCCTTCTATTGGAATGATGCCACCACCAAATCATTTGAGAAACTGAAAGTAGCTATGTGCACCACCCCAATTTTGGCTACTCTAGACTTCTCAAAGACATTCACTATTGAATGTGATGCTTCTGGATCTGGGTTTGGAGTAGTACTAATCCAGGAAGGATGACCCATTGCATTTGAGAGTCATCAATTCAAAGGTAATAATCTACAAAAACCTATCTACAAGAAAGAAATGATGGCTATTCTTCATGCAATTAAAGAATGGAGGCCCTATCTGATGGGTAGACACTTTAAGGTGAAAACAGATCATGATAGTCTCAAATACGTTTTGGAGCAAAGATTATCATCTGAGGAACAACAAAAGTGGGTAACTAAAATGTTGGGTTATGATTTTGAAATCATCTACAAGAAGGGTAAAAAATTATGTAGTAGCAGATGCACTATCTAGATGGAATACATCCACAGAAGCATTGCTTTATACAATGTCTATGTTGCAAGCAAATTGGGTGGATGAAGCCAGGTTAGAATGGGAGCAAGACAATGATACACAGGTTCTAATTCAGAATCTCCAGCAAGGTACTTTAGCCTCTAGAAAATTTGAATGGAAAGTAAATGTCTTATGGTATACGGGTAGGTTATACTTGTGTAAAGATTCATAGCTTAAGCATAAGATTCCTGTAGAGTTACATGAATCTCCAATTGGGAGACACTTAGGGTTCTTGAAAACTTATCATAGAATTAAGAAATAATTATTTTGGGAAGGACTCAAGGGATATGTACAAAAGTTTATGGCAGAATGCTTGATATGCCAATAGAATAAAGGTGAGACAATTAAGACCTCGGGTCTATTACAACCATTAAAAATTCTTAGTCAAAGGTGGCAGGAGGTTTCCATGGATTTCATCACAGGGTTGCCTTGTTCTGAAGGTAAGAATGTTATCTTGGTCATTGTGGATAGGCTTACAAAATATGCCCATATTTGTGCTCTCTCACACCCATTTTCAGCAAGTATAGTAACAACTATTTTTCTGGAGGTAGTTCTAAAATTACATGGAACCCCAAAAATAATTATAAGTGATCATGATCCTATTTCCACTAGTAATTTCTGGACTGAACTATTTTCTTGTTTGGGTACTTAGCTAGATCATAGCTCATCTTACCATCCCTAATTTGATGGACAAATAGAAGTGGTTAAAAATGTTTATCGGGGTATCTCCATTGTTTTGTATTAGATAAACAAAAACATTGGATTAAATGGTTACCACTTTTAGAATGGTGGTATAACACATCTTTCCATACCTCTTTTAAAATGTCTCCATTTCTTGCACTATATGGTTACCATCCACCTTCCATCACTTCTTCATTAAAGGTGCAAACCAAGGTTCAAGATGTGGAAGAGCACATTCAACATCGACAAGAGGTTTTGGCTAGTTCGAGAGAGAATTTGGCCTTGGCAAAAAATAAGATGAAGCAACAAGCAGATCAACACTGTAGTGAGCAAAATTTTGAGGTGGGTGACTGGGTATTTATACATTTGTAGCCTTACAAGTTGATGTCTTTGAAGTAATATAAAAAGGACAACAAACTTGCTCCTAAATATTATGGCCCTTATCAGGGTCTACAAAAAATTGGAAGTGTGGCTTACAAGCTCAATTTACCTCATTCATCTCGTATACACCTAGTATTTCATGTTTCCTATTTGAATAAGGTCATTGGATAGAAAGTTTCAGCCCAGACAGAGCTCCCAAAACTAGATGAAGAAGGATGAGTCATTTTGGAACTAGAGAAGATCCTACAAACACGTACTAAGAGTTTGAGAACCAAAGAGATTAGGGAATATCTGATCAAGTGGAAGAACCTGAGAAATGAAGATGCAACTTGGGAAGGTGAAGATTTTTTGCAACAACATCTAGAGTTGTTCAATGTTGAGGATAACATTGGTTTTAAGGGTAAGGGCATGCTATGCCCCTAACATATCACATGTATTAGGATAGGTATAGCCAAATTATGTCTTACTTATCCCTCTTTGATGCTATATCACATTTCTCTATGCATTCATTTGCTTAGTAAGTCAGCCTATGGAGTAACCATGGCCTAGATAGGCTATATATAGGAGGTAGTGGGTAATTATTTATCATCATATTGTGAATTATGCTCTTATTGAATCTTGTGGATGTTTCCCCCTTGAAGTGACTTGTCTATTATCATATATTCTAATTTATTTCAGTCATATTTGGATCTATTTCTGCTATTCTACTTTATTGTTGAAGTAATTTCTTTAAAGTCATAATCAATTAGTTTAGAAATAAGATGTCCTCAATGTGATCAAATAAATCATGTGTATGATTTGGTTTTGATTCATCTAAAGGGTTGGTGCCTCCTTGCAAGTTCATGGTTGCTAAAGCCTAGTTGAATTGGTGCTTAACTAGTTGGGGTTGGTGCTCCATGTGAAGTTAGTGCTTCACTAAATTTGGTGTTTGTCTTATAGGACTATACTCCATTTATATATATTAGTGGGTTTTATTCCCCTTAAGGATTTACCACACATGTGTTGTGTTCATTTGTTTCATGCTAATATGGATAGGTGCTTTTGTTTTCTAGATATATGTGCTTATTTGAATTGTTCATGATTGTTTAAGTGAAATTAATAAGAAAGGTTTGGAAGACTGATTCACTCCCCATCTCAGTAATTTTTATTCCAACATTTGGTATCAAATCTTGGTCCTTTGAAGTAGGTCTAAATATCCTAAAGGATATCCTAGAAGCAAGGATGGTTAGTCAGTAAGCTTAAAGTGGTTTTTCTACTAGTAAGGCTCCATTATTCATTGTATCTAATTATGCCTTTTGAAACATTAGGATGAATATATATGTGATGTCTCAAAGTCATGATATTTGGTAGTTAGTTGTGTATGGCTATAGTGCTCCTCTTATTCCACCAACTGATGCAACAGGTAATATGGCTAATGAAAACAACTCTAAGGTAATGAATGCTATTCTTTATGGCCTATTAGAGGTAGAGATTGTGAAGTTAATACACTATGTATCAGCCAAAGAGATATGGTAAAACTTTAATACTATCTATGAAAGAGACACCAAGGTGAAGATGGCCAAGTTACAAACCCATCAGAGATGGTTTGAAAGTCTAAAGATGAAACCATTACATCTTACTTGTTAAACGTTGATGAAGTTGTCAATGTCATTAGAATATTGGGAGGAGTGAAAGAATCTATAGTTTTTCAAAAAGTGTTGAGGTCACTAACTCCTAAGTTTGGCTCTAAGGTATTTACAGTGGAAAAGATACAAGGTTTGGACAAGCTTGAAATGGATGGGCTTCATGGAATTTTTACTACCTATGAGATGAGAAATAATGAATGAAGACCTCCCAAGAAGAAAACAACTTTCAAAATTGAAAAGAAGGTAAAAACTAATAAGTTCAAGGATTAGGTATGTTCAAATGTTGATGATGATGAATTGATAGCCATGTCTACTATGAAATTTAGGTTTGGATCTGGCAAGTACAAGGGTAAGTTGTCATTCAAATGTTTTAACTATGGTAATATGGGTCACTTTGCATGCAAGTGTCCTAACAAGGATAAGACTGAGCATGATGAAGAACGTGATGAACATCATAGAGATGATATGAATGTCTATAAGCCTGACAATAACAATAAAGATTTCAAGAAGTATGAAGGTAGGAAAGGGTCATTCAAAAACAAGAAAAAAATTTATACCAAAAAAGACAACTCATTTGATGTAAGTGGCATAAGCACATCTAATAGTGATGATGACAACAATGAACATGAACATGAAAATAATGAAACCTTATTCATGGCCATAAAAATAGACAATGAGGGTTTCTCAAATGGGAAAGGCCTTATGGTTGATGTATAATTCAATGAAGAAGAAGTTGAAGTGAACCTTGAGGTAGAATTGGTAAGTGCCTTAGAGGAGATGAAATTCCAAAGAAGAAAGAATCACAAACTAAGATCACTAGTTAAGGACTATGAATAGTAGATTGGTTTTTTTGAAGAGAGATTGAGTAACACATCCAAGGAATTTGATGAAATCATCAATCAGATTGAAGCACAAATGGAGATAGTCACTACTAGCTTAAAAGCTAAAGAGGAAGAATGTACCAAGTATGAAACTGAAGTGGAATCGTTGAAAGCTATGTTGGATCAAGCATATAGTAAGGTGAAGACTTTTTTGATGTTTTAAAAGAGAATTGATGCTCTAGATGACATCTTGAGTAGTTAAAAGTCTACAAATGATAAGACATGTCTTGGTTTCAAAGAAGACCAAAAGGTGGTAGCTCAAGTCGAGGAGAAGGCTATTGAAGATAAAAAGGTCAACGTAAAAAGACCTATCAAATAGCCTAATGCTATAAGGTATGATAGTTCATTCAATGGTTACTATTTTGTATGCAGTTAGTTTGGTAATAAAATAAGAGAGTGTAGAAGACCCTCCAAGAATGAGTACTCATGGGACTATGGAAAGAGTCATAGTTCATATTAGTCAAGAGGTATGTATGAGGTTGTTTCTACAGTTTTCATAATGTGAGAAACATTTCAAAATTTTTCCCTAATAGAGTTAGAAGGTCATCAATGCAAAACAAGAGGTTTGAAGCCCCTAGAGTGCAAGAGAAGGCAAATGAATGTGTTGAAACAAAAGATAGTAAAGGTTAGTCATGATCAATCTACAAGCTCAAATGGAATGCTTGTTGTGGTAGAACATACTTCAGATGAGAAATCAAGGCAAGAATGTCTATTATCATCTCATATTAATGATCAAATGGTTTATGAAGATGTCAAGCCTATAGTGCCAAACAAGCCTAAAAGGATACTAAAGAATATTAGGTCTTGTGAAAGCATATAAATCTGGGAATATTTTGAACTTGTATTGTTTTAGTGCCCTATGGAAAGGGGTGACTTCATTAAGATTTATGGAGACACTCTTTAGTTAGCAGAAGTATGGTGGATGCTTGGATTGAAGGGGAGCTATTCAGGTTGTTAACTGAGCTTGATCTATGTTGAAAAATGATCTTATAATATAAGTTCATTTAAAGGAAGTATGCATGATGTGTAAGGGGGATCATGTTCCTATAATGATTCACATTATGTTTGTTAAGCCTTTGTTACAAGAAGGTGTGATTCTAGATGGTAGTTTTTTGAAGACCCTTTGTCATTAATATCAAAGGGGGAGAAAGTTTAAGAAGGGAATTTGATCAAATTGTGGGAGATGAGAGTGATCATATTGAAGATTATTTTTCCATAAATGAAAAAGGGGAATTTTTTTGAGGAGTATTGTCATTTATGAAATTTTATGTCAAGGTTGATGTCATTGATGTCAAGGTGCATTTGGTGAAGATGCATGGTGAGTGGTCTGTGAGGTATGAGCTTGTGTGCTTGATGTGATAAGGAAGCCATGTGACAAAAGAGAATTTTAAGGCAAACTAATGTTTCTATATTGAGATAAAATTTTAAGGCAACCTAATGATTCTTCTAAGGTTTATGTCAAGGTTCAGGTCAAGTAAAACATATTTGAGTACTAGTTTTTGAGTACAAGGTGCTTAAGAAGCCTAGTCATGACACTAGTCATAACATGAAGAGACCTTGTGAGAAGGTATAAACATGGTGACTTGGTAATATTAATGTACATAGGCATGAGAGGTTATATAAGGTTGATTTAAAATGCATATTAGGCATTGGAACACTCAATAGAGTTTTAAGATGAACCTACATGGGGAAGACCTTAAGTCCAAGTCTGTAACTAGATTAGTTATAGACCTTGCCTAAGCTGATGAGACATCATAAGGTGTTGTCAATGCCTATTAAGGATGTAAATTAGTGTTTGATCATGAGAGAGGTTATGTGAGCATGTGAATTAAAGTATTGAGAGCCTAAAAATAAGTTTGAAGGTTAGTTAAAGATCTAATAAGGTGTGAAGACTTAGGTGTAGTAAAACAAGATGGTGAGAACATAGCCTAATGAGGTATCAAGATAAATTTAAAAGGAATGTGTGATTATGTGAGAATTTAAAAAGTTGAGTCAAGTTATTTTAAGCATATTCATAAAGTTTCAAGTCATGGTTTGTAAGAAAAATCATGAAAAGTGGTTTTGAGGTCTCTCATTTACACAAAATGAAGGGTTATCAACCCAAGGACTTTCAGGTGTTCATTAGTATGTGTAACCTTTTCATGGGAACCTAATATATTAATGGTATATATGGAAGGGTCCTAGCTCAAATTTATAGGCATTAGTTTTTGGAATGAGGGGCTAAGCTTTATGAATGATTGTTAATAGTGGAAGATGGTTTAAACTCTCAAAGAACCCTAATAGTGACCTGATATGAAAGAAGTTGTTTTAAAGTGATCATAATGGATTGGTATGGATAGTTAATTGATTTTATGCTATGTTAAGCTCTCTCAAGCACCTCTAATTATGATTGGTTACTCAGGTGTGTGAGTAGACCCTATAAGAAAGTGCTAGATTCTCAAATATTTGCTATAGCATTAAGATTTGACCAAGTCAAATTTTCTAAATGGATGGAGGATAAAGTTTTATAATTTTAGTTTGTGTCTATGGTGGTTTATAGAAAGGTTTTATCCCTTAGGTGTGCTAAACTAGTCATCCAAGACACCCTATGGCTAATAATCCTAATGGTGCAAATAGTGAGAAACCTAGGCATATGTGAGAAGATGATTAGGGATGTGTTATCATGGAATATGGATGGAACCAAATACATGGAGGTGTTTTTAATTAATTTTAAGACATACTAATATTGGATATATGTTTTATAGATAATTGTATATAACAAAAAGTTGCTCACAAGTTGACTTGTCTAGCTTACTGAGGTTTATGTATAATGAGATTAAACATATTATATTTATATCTAATAATGGTATAAGGATAAAATAAGATTATTGAAATGCACTATGATTCTTTTAAAGTGGTCATATAGGTTTTGAAGGTCAAAATCACCATGAATGGTCTTCAAGGCAAATTGATAGATCTAAGTAAGTTGCAATGTTAAGTTTGAGACTTTATGATCTGAGTTGAAGCATATAATGTACATGGTTTTTATATTTGGGAATTTTATGTCCTATCACATGCTTTGTATAAGGTTTTTTACTTAGTTAAATTAGTGAAAATGTTGAAGCCAAAATGGCTTGAGTGGCTAAGTGAGGTCTATGAGAGAGAAGGTCAACAAATTAGTTGATGAGACCAATAATTACCATTATATATTATGATATTTTGGTTGGATGTTATTATAAAGATGTTTTATGATTATGTTCATGAATTAGAATTCCTTTAGTGTGTTTTTTCAAATGTCATAAGTTTAGGTTTCCATGACTATGTTTTGAGGCTGGTTGGCAGTTTAGAGTGAATATTTTGCAGATAAGAGTTTGAGCCTATATTTCCTGAGTTGAAGTATCTAATGAGGTTTGTTTATTATCCTAAGTTCATGAGGTTTCTAATTATGTGATTTATTTCTATGTTTATTTAGCTAATTGGTGTTTTATCTTTAGTATTTCAAGACAAACTTTCTGGGTATGCACATGCCTAATTGTGAATAGTACTAATGGCATGCTTCAAGTGGTGGTTAAAGATAAAAGGTGTTATGGAGCCTATATGATCTTAGTAGGGGTCTATTTGAGTGGAATATGATATGTTACTATCATATGATATGTTCCTGGCATGTGAGGTGTTTGAATGTGTTTGAAGGAAGATAAAGTGTAACGTGTCCTAAAGTAGACCTAAATAGATTAGATCTCCATGAGAGCTAAAGTTGAAATAAGGATTAGTTAAGGTATGTCAGACCTAAAGGGACTAAAATAACATTTTTTTCATGTTTATGAGATGTCATAAGATATATTCCATGGCTGACCTAATAGGTTAAGGGTGTTTGGTCAGCTAAGAAGTGTATGATCAAGAGGCTTGTATATATACAATATGTTTTAGGCCTATTTATGTGTGGTAAGATCAAGCAAATGGAATAGAACATTTATAAGTAGAAGAAGGTATTGTAGACAATTAGAGGAGTGTATAAGAACTATGATGAAGTTTTTATAGTGATTATGTGTATGAGAATCAAGGTCATATAACCTAATCATTCTTGAAGAAACCTATTTGAGCAAAGATACCTAGAAGGCAATTTGAGAGAGTTAAGAGTGTGAAGAGATGAAGAGGTGTTCATCATCAGTTGGTTGAGAAATAAGGTGTCCTAAAGCTGATCAAAGAAATCATGTGGCTAAGTTGGTGCTGAGTCATTTAGGGGGTTGGTGCCACCTTGTAAGTTGGTTCTTGTTAATGCCTAGCTGAGTTAGTACTTAACTAGTTGGGGTTGGTGCTCCATATGATGTTGGTGCTTCACTAAATTTGGAATTTATCTTATAAGACTATAGTCCATTTGTATATATCAATTGGTTTTATTCCACTTGAGGTTTTCCCACATATGTGTTATGTTCATGTGTTTCATGCTCATGTGTATAGGTGCTTATGCTTGTTAGATATATGTGCTTATTTGAATGGTTCATGACTGTTTAAGTGAAATTGATAAGAAAGGTTTTGAAGACTGATTCAATCCCCCTCTCATTCATTTTGCTTCCAACATATATTATCTAAATGCAATTATCATCAAATACATCGTCAAATAATTATGATCCAAGGCCTAAGAGGAGACCCAATGGACAACCTACTTAAACAAATTTAAGAAGGTTATGAATGTAAGTTAATTTTTTAATGACTTAAAAATATGAAAGTGTAATGCACTAAATAACAAAAAAAAAAAGATGATAACTCATGTAGAACTATAATAGAAAATTTATATTATGCTAAGTTTTGTACAATATTTAAGAGGTTAGATGTATGGTGTCTATGTACTTTGTAACTTCATTCTTGTTGATGTTCATATCACTAACAGAAAACTATGGAAGTGTACATTAATATATAATGGAGGAATATGAAACATAAGTTGAATTATTCCAAGATTTGGTAACAAAAACTTCATAATCGAAGAATGCAGTGACTTCACTAACTATCATTACTAATGAGTTGAGTGCTACAATACTGAGACTGTAGGAACTGTATGGTAACAAAGAAGTGGATTTAGATCTTAAAAAATAACAAAAAAAAAAAAGATGATAACTCATGTAGAACTATAATAGAAAATTTATATTATGCTAAGTTTTGTACAATATTTAAGAGGTTAGATGTATGGTGTCTATGTACTTTGTAACTTCATTCTTGTCGATGTTCATATCACTAACAGAAAACTATGGAAGTGTACATTAATATATAATGGAGGAATATGAAACATAAGTTGAATTATTCCAAGATTTGGTAACAAAAACTTCATAATCGAAGAATGCAGTGACTTCACTAACTATCATTACTAATGAGTTGAGTGCTACAATACTGAGACTGTAGGAACTGTATGGTAACAAAGAAGTGGATTTAGATCTTAAAAATTAGTACATAGGTCAAGAACTTAGGAGGTTGATTCCAATGTTATTGACATTATGACAATGTTGGGTATGTAAAAATGGTGACAGGCGGTAGGATATATGGACCCAAATTCTCCTAGATCAGTCACCCTTATTTGAAGAGAAATGGTCCCCATTGCATGAAATTATGGTCAAATATGTGGGGGGAATTTTTAAATATACACTTTTTTAAACCATTTTACTTGGGAAAGCACTTGACCTATTTTAGAAATTTGGAAGAGATGGATCTCTTATTGATGTGTTATTTTGACTTGAGCATAATTGATGTGATTTAATTCTACTGGGATGCTTTAATCTAGGTTTATTTATGCTTGTTAAAAAGTCCCTATAGTATCTAAAGTAGTAGGGGTGGAAATTAATTATGTAAAATCTTTGCATTGAATATTGGTTGCAACCCAAAGTAAGATGGAATATTAAGCTTGAAAGTGTTCTCTCCTACTTTCTTGGTGATGGTGTAAGGCTTGTTTCAAAGTGGATCAAGGTTATTATTAAACAAAATTGACTTTTAGTAAAATGGGGTCAACCCCTACTATTTTTAAAATTTGAAGAAGGTTTATACATGTCATATAGTGGTCTCGTAATGATTCTATACATCTTATTTGGATTTGTCCTAGTCCTTGTCTAAGTTCATCTCCCTTGAAATGGCCTAGTCATCCAAAGTCAAACATGGTTAAACCTAGTCAAACTTATTCAAAGTGATAAATTGTTTTTAATAGGTCCTAATATGGTCTTTGGCATGTTATAAAGTGTTTTCAATCATGAATTTATCATGTGCTAGGTTTCAGTGGAAAGAGGGTCATTTGGCCACTTTTATAGCCTATGAATTGACTTGTACAAACTTTTATGTAAGAAAATTTGTCACCAAGGTGAGTTTAAATGTGGAAGAGGTTAAGATAATGTCAAGGGTGGTTATATGTCAGCCAAAATTAGTTATGTGTAGAAAATGGGAGTTTATCATTGTTTTTAGGCCCATTTGGGCACTTGTATGGATTCCTTGAACTCATCTTCAACTAAAAACATGGGTGGAGTGACTCTTCACCTCCCCAAAATATTTTACACCCCTTTTTTAAGGAAAATGCAAAAAATTCCATTTGCATATTCTTTTCCTCCATTTTCTCTTGACAAGCAAAGAAGGGCCAACTTTAAGCACTTGGCATGGGCTATACAGGTGGAGTTGGGAAGAGTGCTTCTAGGGGTGGATAATACTCTAAGAAATTAATTTTCATAACAATAACTTGAAATTTGGTGCCTTCTCATTTATGAACAATGGCTTACACTCCAGACAACTTTTTATAGATTTGCAACCATGAGGGGGTCACTATTTGAGCTTGTCTCAGATTTTCTTATTTTGGATAGATGGATTTACATGTTTTATGTGTTTCTCCATGATTTTCAAGACATTCCCATGATATTTTTGGTTTTGGAGGGCTCAAGTACTTGGGAAATCCTCTTTTAAGCTAGTATATGCTTGCAAAATGTCTAGTTTACACTTGTAGTCATCTTAATTGCCTTGAAAGTGATTTATTCACATTAAAAAAGGTCTTTTGATGTTGTTTTGGGAATGATAGTGATGTATGTTAGGCATTTAAGATTTGAAAATTGTTTTTGTGGCACTTGGAAAGCCTTTCCTTGCATTTTCTTGCTCTCACATGTTTTCCCTGTATACCACAGTCACAAAACTTCACTTACAGGAGCATGCTGACATCACTAATAAAATGTGGAGGGTTTGATATGGTTTTTCAATCTCTTGGGATTGCTAGAATGCATTAAAGTGTTTGTTGGAGGCACATATGTGCTACAAATGTGCATATTAGGAATATGGTATTAGTCTTGCCTATGTATAAAGAATAATCATCTATAGTTGGTGCCATAAGATGTAAATATGCCTTCTAGAGGTGTTTCGACAATTGATCAACCCCATTTGAGGTTATCTGTTATAGAAAGGTCCAAGCAGACCTCTTCAAGATGCCAACTTGAAAAGAATGTGTCAAAACAATAAATAGAAAGTTAGATTGTATTTAGGCCCTTTTGCTCCAAAATGACCAAATAGAGGCATTAGGGGTTTTGATAAGCCTCTAAAATTGCATTTCTAAAAGGTTTTGAATATTATAATTGAGTGGGTATGTAGCCTATAGATCAAGCAAAGACTTTACCAAGAATGAAGGAAGAATAAACAATGGAGGGTGGTCATTTATACCTTCAATAATGGATTAAAAAATATTGAAATAGGGCAATGTTGTCTACAAGGTTGAGGCAAAGAAAAGAGTTTTTCCATTCAAATTTCAAAATAAGCCTTCTATCATGCTCAAATGTTTGCAATGGGTGAAGGATAATTTTTAATCTTAAAGATACCACAAGAGAAGATGGAATTTGACATAATGACCCCTAAACACTCTCCCTTATATTTACATAGGCCTGGGAAGTGACATTTGCATTTAGGGTTTCAAATAGTGGGTTAAAGGTTAGAGTTTAGACCTTATTTTGAGCTTTCAAGGAGGTATAAGAGTGTTTAAGATCTAAAGAAATTTAGGGGAAGTTATAAAAAATTAAAATAGGCCCTAATCATCATCAAAACACATACAACCAACACAAGTATCTTAGTCCTGATAGTAAGCTTGACCTTGAGATGAAAAGGTATAAGGCAGGCTTAGAAGGCATGAAACACAGTCAAACAAGGTATATGAATGTTATAGTGAGAATAATATTGATAAATGATTGAAATAAGACTTATATATTGAACACAGGAACTTCATGGACATAATTAAAGGAGACAAAAGCAAAAGATAACCTTTTTAAAGGCAAAAAAATAAGCTATACCTTGCCTACCATGCACAATCCTGCACTTTAAAGTCTACCTTAGAAATATATGAAGTTTGGTGATCAAAAATTGTATTTTAGGGCTGAAATTTGGTAAAAATTATCCTTTGGGGTTATTGAAGATGATAAAATAATCAATTGTTAATACTGATAGGGGAAGTGCCCCCTGTTTTGTTTCAAATGGGGGGCACTTTTCCCCTTGTATAGACCTTGCCACTCCATGGAAATAAGTGAAATAGAGGATCAAAAGATAGGGAGGTCTTAGATTAAAGTTTTTAAAGCTAATACACACTTAATAAAATATATAAAAACTTGATATAATGTTTTGGGGCAAGTAGGATGTTCTAACCAAGAAGGTTTGCATGCATCAGGGTAAGGCAAGGAATAGGCCTAAGCCCTCATGAAGAGTCATTTCAAGTTTTAGAATTTGTAAATACTTGTAATGTTTTAGATCATCCTTATGGGGATGAACATGATGTATTAAAGCTACACAATTTTAGGTTAAGTGCAAATAGAGTCATTTTGAGTCTAGGGTACAGACAGGGTCATTGGTAAGGTATAGGCCTTGTCTCAAAACAGGGGTCAATTTCATTTATATCCTTAAGATAGATATTATAGTGATTGGAGAATGTGATTGGGATTATACAGAGGTTTATCAACCTTTGTTTTGCATATAAAGTCTCCAAGAAGCCATTTTTGGTGTAGGAAGTAGTTAAGCCCTGCAAATTATGCAAAAATGGCTCGAATGGTCATCTTGGAATGCTCATATCTTTAATGAGCCTTTACATGGGACCCTGAGGTATTTGGAGAAGTTAGAGAGGGTAATTTAGGATCCCTTAGTGTCATTTTGAGAGGATTAAAATGTCAAACCTTTATGAACAAAGGTTAAGACCATAATTCACTCAAAACCCTTGTAAACCCTCCTCATAGACCTGATTAGAAAGATTAAGCAATTTGAGAATCTAGATGCATGGGAAAGGCCATGAAATAACTTGTATGATGTATAGGACTCTCCAAATATTATCCACATGTGACTTAGGTGTATAGAACTATATGAAATAGGGTAAAATAGGGCTCTTTTTAACCTTTTTGTGTGTTTTGTAGGTGTGAGAAGAATTTCAAGATACCTAATCACCTTTGGGAGGAAGTTTAATACTTATTATAAGTCCTCACGATAATTTTAGTAGGTTTATAATCTCTTAAGTCTATCTACTATCTCTTTCCTTTTAGCCAATTTAGTAGGTAGATAGTGGACACTTAGGAGAAAATGGTGAATCTTTAATTAGAAGGCCTTTTAAGGCTTGTTTCTTGAAACTAATGCTATAGAAACTTTTAAAACATGTAATTCCCATTCTTGTATGGATCAGATGGTAGAATTTAAGAGTTTTTAGGTGCCAAGTGCGAGAGGTGTATGGAAAGAAGCTATTTTAAGACTACCAAGGATGATTATGCATGGATAAAATAATAGGGATGATCATGAACCTCTCCAATGAAGGTGAAGACTTCTTAGTAATCCCTATTACTCAAATCCATCATCATATCTTATTTTTTATAGTCATCAGGTAGTTTTGGAAGGCCAATCATGAAGGGTAGTCTTTTGTACAAGGAAAGGAGTTTCTTAACCATTTTGTAGGTCTTAGATGAGTGGAGATGACATTTTTAACTCTTGAAATTACATCTCTCACCCCATACCTCTTTACCATGAATTTGTAATTAATTTTATCAAGTTGACACATGTCCAAATGACTCTTGGACTCCCCCTTCTCTCTCTCTTCTCACATCTATAAATTGAGCCTTTTTGGCTATTGGATGTAATCTCTCTGCCTGGGTATGGTGAAGCCCTACAAATATTTTGACTTTAGTTAATAAAGACAAGTATTTTACCTCATTCAAATATTTGACTAAGTGTACACAATGGATGTTAGTCTTGTGTAAGTGTAAGTTTTGTTTACCTTCACATGTTACTCTCCTTATTACCCTGTGTGCTTGTAATCTCTCTTTTATAGGTCAACAAGAAGTATCAAAGTAGATTGTAGGTGTAGTGAGTAAGCTAATCAATAGAGTGTCTTAAAATGCATATTGTATAGTTACTCCTAGCCTATGATATCTCCAAGACCCCATGTTGAAGCATTGATGTGAGAGGGAAGATTGGCATTGGATGAAGTGTATGTGAAACTTGTCATTAGTTCCAAGTGCATGATAAGGGTATGCATAGAGAAAATATTTTGGTGTATCACCTCTTATAGACTAGGTTTACTTTCATGTTATCCTTATCCCTTTTCATTCCCCAAGTGTTATTAGTAGGATATGAGATTTAATGATGCATCAAGGGGAGCTAGCCCCCAATCTAGAGATCCACCTCCTAATAGGGATACCCACAACCCTGAGGTGGTTCCATTATCTCATGTGACTGAGGAGAAGCTTGTCCCATCTCATCATTTGGTGAAAGTTCAAGTGACAATAGTTTTTGGCATGCTCGATGGGACTAGAGGTCCATTCCTTGAGAAGTTTTGGTGTTCTTCTTAGGATACCAGCCTTTGGAGGTAATTTCACTAAGCACCAATGGTGACTCCAAGTACATATCTACTAGTCGAGTAGTCTAGGTATATCTATTGAAAGATGTTTTCTTGTTTCATGTTTTTTTTTGTGAGTAATTCATGGAGTATTATGAGTTTGAGCTTGTCTTAACACAAGTTGGAGAAACATATCCTTTTTTGCCTCTTCCCCTAAATTATGAGGAAGTTCTTGGCCAATATCGTCATGATCCCCATCAAGCATATGTTGCCTATGACCAGCCTTATCAATTTGTGCTCCATATAACCCACCTAGATCCTCTCCAAGCCATTCCATTGCTAGTTTAAAAAAAACTCTCATTGGTTATCAAGGCTACGTGTTAGATTTTGACACTAGGAATGCTTGTGGTCAAGTCATCCCTAGTGTTTGTGTCAAGAGTGTGAGGGATGCTTTGGATAAAGTCAAAAGGGAATGGATTCCTATAGAGAAAGCTAGTTGGCCATGTCTTTATAATGAGATGCTTGATATTTTTGGCTTGATTTTCCATTTAGAGGAGAGATTGAGAGCTCATGAACCAACTCAATATTGGCAGCCCCAAAATATCCCAAGTCTTTCATGCACTCCCCAAAGTTTCCCTTCTTATAGGTCAATCCAAGAGAGCAGCAGAAATAAGGAGGAAACCATAGTGGATTAGGGTAACATTATTGGAGGATATGGTGAAGAATAAATTTTGAGTTTTGAAGTTGAACTTGAAAGAGAAATTGAATTGGCTAATCAGATTTTGAGGCAATCCATCATGGCAGCAGAAGGTGAACTCTCTAAGCCTACTTTTCCAACTAGAAATCAAGATGCCAATCCCAAGGAAACTCCAAGTTTCATAAACATATCATTCACCCCTTCATTAGCCTCTCAACCCCATGAAAACATCTTTGAGCCTCCTTTCCCAAGATGGAAAGAGGTGGTGGTGGCTCGTGAAGAAAGGAACAAATCATGCTTAAGTGGAGAAGTTGTTAGAGAAGATAAACTTGAAACCATTCAACTCCCTTCCAACCCTCCTTAAGAAGACATTGAACCCATATTTCTACCCCTTATCACTGATCAAGGCTACCCTCCCAATGTTGAGAATTACATTTTTACTTGGGAGTCCACTTTAGCCAAGCTTCCTATTTTTGAAGTGCATAATGTTGATATCACAAAGATGGAGGATGAGATTGAAATATAAAATTGGATTGAAGATGAAGAAGGGCTGAATGCTGGTGAGGAGAGGTCAGGTTATGAAGATGAGGAAGAAGATTCTCCTTATGTTGGAAAAGATGCCTTGAAAGAAGTTCTCTTAGACTCTAAAGAAGAAGAGGAAATGGTCTCTTTTGTTTATCCTTTTAATGATGCAAACCATTAAAATGATGATGATCTATGGTAGATATTTGAGAAAATATGTAATGAAGTTGAAGCCCTCAAAGAACCGATAAATACTTTGGAGCTGACTAGCCATGACAAGCAAGAAGATGCATCTCAAAAGGAGGACATATGGCATATTTATATGAAAATGTTCTAAGAGTATGAGGAAGGTGACACGATTAAGCTCCTAAACAAAACAAGCTCAAGATGTGGGAGAGTAGGTAAGTATTGAATAGCATCATCATCAAGATGGTCTAGATCATGATGGAGCAATCTATGATGATCTTAGGCCTTTTGAGGGTGACTTGGAGCTTGTTTCTACATCCACCTATGAAACCACCTCCACCAACATCAAAGAAGAATGTGAGTAAGAAACACTTCTTGATGATCATGATACAATGCTCCTTAAAGAGTTTGAAGAGGTTGTGACAATGGAAAATGATGATGAGATGCTTCAAGGAGATATAAACTTGAAACAAGCTATCCCATACATGGATATGCAAATTAGTCATGAGGAGATAGGAGGATAGTAGTATGAAGCATGAAGTCTAAGAGGAATTTACCTACTTTAGAGACCTATTTGAGATGACTTCATGCAATGACATGTCAAATCAAGGAGCTAAAAAAAAGCATGAGTCATCTAATACCACATCTAAGAGGAAACATGCTTAGCATCCTCACTCATCTAGTGAGGAAAGAGACCTAAGGAACTTCCATTTTGATCTAGTTAGGGAGGTATGATGAAGATGAATGTAGATATTTGTTTATTTTTAGTTGTGTCTTGTTTTCCCTAAGTGCTTAGTAGCACAAGTGTGTCCTTGTTTTGTGTGTTGTTAGGATTTTTATGGTTGTTCTTTCCCTTTGTGTGTTTTGAGGTAAGTTGGATATATTGTTAGTCTTTTCAAGGTTTGGTCCTAATGTTTCCAAGTGTATTCTGACTCCTTTGCCCAATGGAGAGGATAAGGCTACTAGTCCTTAACATAGACAAACATGTCACCCCTAAGAGTTACCAAATTATTGACCAAATTTGACTTCTAGTCAAATGGGGTCAACCCTTACTATTTTAAACTTTTGAAGAAGGTTTCTACATGTATTATAGGGGTCTCATAATGATTTTATACATCTTTCTTGGCCTTGTCCTAGTCCTTGTCTAAGTTCATCTCCTTTGAAATGGCCTAGTCAACCAAAGTTAAACATGGTCAAACCTAATCAAACTTATTCAAAGTGACAAATTGTGTTTAATAGGTCCTAATATGGTCTTCGTCATGTTATAAAGTGTTTTTAAGTCATGAATTTATCATGTGCTAGGTTTCATGTGGAAAGAGGGTCATTTGGCCACTTTGCTAGCCTATCAATTAATTTGTACGGACTTTTATGTAAGAAAATTTGTCACCAAGGTAATTTTAAACATGGAAGAGGTTAATATCATGCCAGGGGAAGTCCGATGTTAGCCAAAATTTATCTATAGAAAATGGGAGTTTCTCCTTGTTTTTATGCCCTTTTGGGCACTTGTACAATTTCCTTGAACTCATCTTCAGCTAAAAATGTGGGTGGAGTGATTCTTCACCTCCCCACACTATTTTACATGATTGGTTTTCAAGGAAAATGTGAAAAAGTCCATTTGTAACTTCTTTTCCTCCATTGTCTCTTGGTAAGCAAAGAAGGGCCAACTTCTAGCACTTGGCATGGGTTGTACAAGTGGAGTTGGGAAGAGTGATTCTAGGGGTGGATAGTAATCTAAGTGAAATTAATTTTCATAATAGGAACTTTCAATTTGGTTCCTTCTCCTTTATGAATAATGGCTAACACTCCAAATAGATTTTTATAGATTTGCAACCATGAGGGGTTCATTGTTTGAGCTTGTCTTAGATTTTATTATTTTGGATTGATGTATTTATGTGTTATAAGTGTTTCTAAATTATTTTAAAGAAATTACCATGTTATTTTGGTTTTGGAGGGCTAAAGTACTTGGGAAAGCCTCTTCTAGGCTGGTATATGCTTGTAAAATGTCTAGTTTACACTTACAATCATCTAAGTTGCCTTGAAAGTGATTGATTCACATTGGAAAATGTGTTTTTATGTTGTTTTATGGATTCTCCTATTGTATGTTAGTAATTTTATAATTGAAAATTGTTTTTGTGGTGCTTGGAAAGCCTTTCCTTGCATTTTCTTGCTCTCTCATGTTTTCCCTATATACCACAGTCACAAAACTCCACTTACAAGAGCATGTTGATGTCACTAATAAAATGTGGAGGTTTGATATGGTCTTTAAATATATTGTGACTACTATAATGCATTTAAGTGTTTTGTGGAGGCACATATGTGCTACAAACTTGCATCTTTGGAATATGGTCTCAGCCCTGCCTGTGTATAAAGAATAATCATCTACAGTTGGTGCTAGAGGATGAAAATATGCCTTATAGAGGTGTTTCAACAAATTTTCAACCCAATTTGAGGTTAATTTCTATAGAAAGGTCCAAGCAGACCTCTTGATGGTGCTAACTTGACAAGAAAGTGTCAAAATAATAAATAGAAAGTTAGATTGTATTCAGGCCCTTTTGCTCCAAAATGACCAAATAAAGGCATTAAGGGTCTTGATAGGCCTTTAAAATTACATTTATAAAAGGTTTTTAATTGTATAATTGAGTGGGTATGTTGCCTCTATATAAAGCAAAGACTTCACCAAGTTTAAAGGAAGAGTTTTTCCATTTAATTGTAAAATAAGCCTTCCATCATGCTCAAATGTTTCCAATGGGTTAAGGAGCATTTTTAATCTTAAAGATACCACAAGAGAATATGGAATTTTAAATAATTACCCTAAACACTCTCCCCTATTTATACATAGGCCTGGGAAGTGACACTTGTAGTCAGGGTTTCAAATAGTGGGTTGAAGGTTGGAGTTTAGACCTTATTTTGAGATTTCAAGGAGGTATAAGAGTGTTTGAGATAAAAAACATTCAAGGGAAGTTATAACACCTTAAAAAAATCCCTAAACATCACCAAAACACCTAAAACTAATTAAAGTATCTTAGTCTTGACAGTAAGCTTGACCTTGAGATGAAAAGGTATATAGGCAGGCCTAAAAGGCATGAAACACAGTCAAATAGGGTATGTGAATATTATATTGAGAATTATATTGAGAAATTATTTAAATAAGGATTATATATTGATATAATAAATTCATGGACATAATTAAATGATAAAAAATCAAAATAAAACCTTTTTGAAGGCAAAAATTAAGTTATACCCTACCTACCATGCACAATCCTGTACTTCAAAGTCTACCTTAAAAATATATGAAGTTTGGTGATCAAAACTTGGATTTGAGAATTTAAATTTGGTAAAAATTACACTTCGTAATTAATTAATATTATAAAATAATAAATGTTTCAATAATGACATGGGAAGTTCCCCTTGTTTTGTCTTAGATAGGGGCACTTTTCCCCTTGCGTAGACCCTGCCACTTCATGAAAATAAGTGAAATAGAGGACCAGAAGCTAGGGAGGTCTTAAATGAATGTTGTTTAATCTGGGGGACACCTAATAAAATATATAAAACCTTGATATAATGTTTTATGGTAATCAATATGTTCTAACCAAGAAGGTTTGTAGGCATCAGGGTAAGGCAAGGAATAGGCCTAAACCCTTATGAAGGGTCATTTCATGTTTTAGATTTTACCAAGCCTTGTAATGTTTTGGATCATCCTCATGGGGATTAAAATTATGTTTTAAATATATAAAAGTGTATCGTAAGTTCAAATAGAGTCATTTTGAGTTTAGGGTACAGGTAGGCTTATTGGCAAGGTATAGGCCTTGTCTCAAAACAAGGGTTAATTTCATGTCTATCCCTAAGCGAGATATTATAGTGATTTTATAATGTTATTGGGACTTATAGAAATATTTTTAAATCTTTTTTTTTCAATAAAGTATCCAAGAATCCATTTTTGGCTTAAGAAACAGTCAGACCTGGTAAATTATGTAAAAATGGCTCGAATGGTCATCATGAAATGCTCATATCTTTCACGAGACTTTGCATGGGACCCTAAGGATTTTTGAGAAGTTAGAAAGGGTATTTTAGGAGACATAAGTTATATTTTTATATGATTATAATGTCAAACCTTTATGAACAAAGGTTAAGACCAGAATTCACTCAAAACCCTTGCAAACCCTCCTCACAGACCTGATCTGAAAGATGAAGCAATTTGAGCATCCAAATGCAAGGGAAATAACATTAAACCACTTGTATGATGAATATGACTCTCAAAATATTCTATGCATGTGGCTTAAGTGTATGGAAATATATGGAATAAGGAAAAATAGACTTTTAAGAGACATAATCACCTTTTTATGTGTTTTTTAGGTGTGAGAAGACTTTAAAGAGACATACTCACCTTTGGGAGGAAGTTTAGGACTTATTATAAGTCCTAATGATAATTTTAGTAGGTTTATAATCTTTTTATTATATCTGCTATCTCTTTCCTTTTAGCAAGTCTAGTAGGTAGATAGTGGACACTTAGGATAAAATGGTGAATCTTCAATTGGAAGGCCTTTTAAGGATTATTTATAGAAAATAAAGCTATGGAAACTTTAGATACATGTAATTACTCTTATTTTATGGATCATATGGTAGAATTGAAGAGTTTTTAGATGCCAAGTGTGATAGGTGTATGGAAAAAGCTATTATGAGACTACCAAGGATGATTATGCATGGCCAAAATGGTAGGGATGATCAAGAACCTATATAATGAATGTGCGATATTCTTAGTAACCCTTATTACTAAAATCCATCATCATAATTTATCATTTCTATTTATAAGGCAATTTTTGAAGGCTAATCATGAGGGGCAATTTTTTATTTAAGGAAAGGAGTTTTTTGATCATTTTGTAGGTCATGGATGATTGGAGATGACATTTTTAACTCTTAACATTACATGGATCACCCCATACCTCTTTATCATTCATTTTTAACTAATTTTATCAAGTTAACATATGTACAAGTGACTCTTAGACTCCCCCTTCTCTCTCTCTTCTCACATCTTCTATAAATTGAGCCTTTTTGGCTATTAGATGTAATCTCTCTACCTGGGTATGGTGAAGCCCTACAAAATTTTTGCCTTGAAATAATAAAGATAAGTGTTTTAACTCATTTAAATATTTCACTAAGTGTATATAATGGATGTTATTCTTGTGTAAGTTTAATTTTTTTTAACCTTCACATGTTACTCTCCTTAGTACCTTATGTGTTTATAAGCTCTCTTTCATAGGTCAACAAGAAGTGTCAAAATAGATTAAAGGTTACTAAATATAGTGTCTTAAAATGCATATTATCTAGTTACTCCTAACCTATGCTATCTCCAAGACCCCATGTTGAAGCATTGATGTGAGAGGGAAGATTGACACTGGATGAAGTGTATGTGCAACTTGTCCTTAGTTCCAAGTTCATGATAAGGGTATGGGTAGAGAAAATATTTTATTGTATCACCTCCTATAGACTAGGTTTAATTTCATGTTATCCCTATCCATTTTCATTCCCCAAGTTTTAGTAGTAGGATATGAGCTTTAGTGATGCATCAAGGGGAGCTAGTCCCTAATCTAGAGATCCACCTACTAATAGGGATACCCACAACCCTAAGGTGGTTCCATTATCTCAATTGAAGAAGGAGAAGATTGTACCATCTCCTCATTTGGTGAAAGTTCAAGTGATAATAGTTATGGTAAGGTCATGTTAGTATTTCATTTTATATATGTAGTGAGACTTAATTGGACCTATAGTTACACTTATAAAAGGAAAGACTGACAGGAACTTACCGTATATGTCATACACTTCAGTACATGCCCTACACCATCACAAAACAAGTAAGAGTGAATGATTTCAAGTTTAATATTCCATATTACCTTGGGTTACAACAAGTTTTCAACATAAATATCTCACACCATTACTTTCCACCCCTTATTTTATACTTCAGACACTACAAAGACTCTTTAACAAACAATGATCATCATAATAGAATAAAATCAATTTATTAATGATCAAGTAAAAAGGACACATTGATAAGATATCCATCTCTTCTAGATAAAAAAAAAAGTTAAATTCATTCCCAAGGAAAATGGTTTATAGAATTACAAATTGGAAAAATTTCCCACATCTTTTATTGCAACTACATGCAATGGGGACCATTTCTCATCAAGGAGGGGAAACTAATCCAAAAAGATTTGGGTCCATATATCACTATTGTTTCATAACCAACATTGTGCTAACATAAAAAAAATATAAATTAGGTTTCTAACCAACATGCCAACTTGTAATATATAATTCCACTTTTGTTTTACTGCATAGTTCCTAAAGTGTCAATATTATAACACTTATCTCATCAGTTAGTGATGTCACCACATTATCTAGTCCTAAAGTGGTTGTTACCAATTATTTTAATGGTTTAAATAATAATTCATCTTAATTTATTTTATATTAAAGTACAATTCCATTCTTTATGGTTAGTGACATAGACCTAGACAAGAATGAAGTTAGGAAGTTCATAAATACTAGACAACTAACCTCTCAAATATTGCACATAATTTAATATAATAAAATTTTGTTATTTCAATTGTACAATGGTTACCATCTTATTTTATTTCTTTGTTATTTTTCACTTTACACTTTAATATTCTTTATCGATAAAAAATTCATTTTGCTTCATAACCCTTTTAAATCCATTTAAGTAGGTTTTCCACTAGGTTTCCTCCTAGGGCCCTGATTAGTGTTATAACACTGAAGGTTTGTCTCCCATTTGAGGATGTGAATCAAGGTGTGATTAAGGGTAATGAGTATTAATCCCTAACTTCCTATTGTCACTTGAAATTTCACCCCTTGAAGAGATGACTTATCTCTGCTCGTTCAAGTGGAACAATGGAAACACCTCAGGGTTGTGGGTGACCCTATGTTGAGTTGAGTCTCTAGGTTAGGGCTAGATCCCTTGATGTACCACTTCCAAACTTGCTAAAACACACTGTAACCTATAAGTAAAATGGTTAGGAAGCTTAAACTAAACCTAGCGAAGGAGGTTATGTACCAAATTGATTCCCTACTCACACCACTTACAATGCACTTGGAACTAAATGAAAACCTGTACATACACTTCATCAAACTAGAATCTCCTCTTCTACATCAATATTTAAATATGGGGTTTTGAATATAGTTTATACTAGGAAGGATAGACAATTGGTCTTCTAAAAACACTAATGAATATACTACTCACTATACTTGGAATCCACTTTAGACACTTCTTGCTAACTTGTAAAAGAGAGAATTCAAACTACACAAGGCATTCAGAAGAACAATATGTCAAGGTAAGCAAAGAATACACTTGCGTAAGATAAAATACCATAGTATGCACTTAGTGAAGCCATGAATAAGGTAAAAACAACATTTTAATTAGTTCAAGGCCACAAATGAGTAGGAATTCACCATACTTAGGTGCAAAGATCCCTCTACAAATCTAAAAGGTTGGTACATATAGTTATTGTGAGAGAAGAGAGAGAAAGTAAAAATAAAGAGTCATAAGGACACTTTTAAAGTAAGAAAAAAGAGTTAAAATAGCATGAAATTAGGCATGAGATAGGTCTTATAAGGAAAACAAGGACAAATGTCTCTCAAAGTCATCCAACTCCTCCAAATGTGGCTTAGATGCTCGCTTGATTGCCTAAGAAATTACTCTCATGATTTGCCTTCATTAAACTACTTCACCACTAAGCAGGGAAGGGTATGATAGTTGATCTAAGAGGAAGGGGTTACTAAAAATCCTCCATAGGCATTGTAGTGGCCCCTAATCATCTAGATACCTCTAACTATGAGCCATCATTCTTAATAGTTACAAATGACTCTCTCTCATGCACCTCTCACACACGACAATCAAAATGCTTCCAATTATTCAAATTAATCTATACACAAGGGGGCATGTCACCTTTCAAGAGCTTAAATGTCAACAAAACATCCAATAAGCCTCAAAAGGCTTCCCAATTTGAGTTTTCACTCCATTCACTAGGTGATCACCATGCTAAACTATAATTGGTTAAGATGAAAAAGATAGTAGGCATGCTTAGGAGACTAGATAGATTAATGAATGAATAAGGAGACTTATAAAAAGTCCTATATAATCTCACAAAGTTGATTTAATCATTTGAAGCTTCTCCACACCTAAAAAACACTCAAATTTGTCAAATAAATCCTTATTAGATGCCATCCATATAAGTGAAGTACAACTTAAATACATGGGGAGGAGCCCTAAATAGTTCCCTAAAACCTATAGTTAGTTTCATAGTCACTTTACCCTTTTTGAATGTCACATTTTCAATATCTTTCCAATTGGGTCCTTAGAGAGGGTTTGTGAGGGTTTTTGAGTAGTTTCTATTCTTAGCCATTGTTCATAAAAATGGAACATTAGAATTCTACCTCAATGCCACTTATGGATTCTTAGGGACCCCCTTTAAGATATTTGAACACCTTGAGGCTCCATGCAAAGTGTCATGGAATATATGAACTCTCAAACATAACCTCTCAAGATTCTTCATGCATTCTGCAAGGTCTAAGTTTGGTCCCAAGCCCAAATTGGGTTCCCATACAACCTATTTATCATCCAAAGGCTGAAAAACATATTTTAGGGTCCTAAAAACATGTTTCCATAGGATATAATGCTTAACTTATGTGGAGATGTAATAGACCCCCCATTTGGGCATTAGGCCTAATGTTGCCTAGTAGGTCTGCCTTGCATTCTTGAGCTCAACATGGCCTTTGATGGTTTAACTACTTACTAATGGATTATACACCTCTATATACATCCCATACACATGATCCAATATGTTATAAATCACTCTTATTTCTAGAAGTGAAATTGACCTATAGTTTGAGCTCTAGGCCAAAACCTTGCCATTAAGGCTTGACTATAACCCTTGGTGTACAAACCACCCTATTTGCTTTATCTCTCATATGAAGTGTTTCTCATGGTTTTATATGTATTTTACAACTTCACAAACCATATTTAAATGTTTTTTTTGCACCATGGTTCACCTTTTTACTTATTTCCCAAAGACTGCCAACTTCAAGCATGAAGGGATTGCCCCCTATCCAAGATAAAATAGGTGGCACTTCCCCTAGTTTTTCATCAAACCCAAGAATAGGAGGATGTTATATAGGTTTTAGGGATGCTCCATACCAAATTTATCCCTTGTTCTAGTCATTTGACCTCCCTATTTCTTCAAAACCTAAAACAAGCTCCTAAAAGGTCACTGTCTGCAGGTTTTAGGTAGATGGACTGAATTATTGCTTGAAAAGACACTTGTAGGTGCATGTTTTCATGATACAAGATTTTGGAATTTTGTTTGAGGTTTTAAATATAGTTATATACATCATATATAATCTTATTCATCCATTCATTCTTCCACATGCACTTAAACCTTTACAAATCACATGCCTTTTCGATTATGTTTCCTTTTTCACAGTAACCCTACTTGTAGGTTGCTCTTTTGCATGTTTAGGCTTGAATTCAATGCTTAGAGGCCTATTTGTGTCTCTTGACCACATACTACATTGTTTTATACCTTAAAATTCATATTTTTGCACCTTCACATCAAACAAAATGCTCACTGTCTACCCAGTCACCCTTAACTAACTATGTCAAAGCTGTTTAGAGAGAAACTTGTAGGTGGACACTCAGACCTGTAGGATATACCTATAGGATAACATGGAGTCTTACCTTTTAAATTAGAGTTATCCTTATCTTCCTTGTTTCCATGGTATGATCTTCACCCATAAGAGTTATCTAGTGTAGGTTCTAGACCTTTGTAGTTGTAATTTTAGGTCTTAGGAGTCTCTTAGGATTAGAAACCTATAGATAACACTAAATAATTTTAGTGTGTAAAAGCATGACTTCAAGGTTTACAAAATCATGTCCTTTGAGATATCTAATTGACATATTTTTCAAGAAGATACACTCATGGTATGGATACTAGATAGAGCTGTTAAGGTTTAATCAGGGATAATCTCTCCTACCTATACAAACTTGTAAAAAACACAGAGCTCTCTATTCTACCATCTTAAGTACAAGTTCCCAAAAAACTTAGGTTGTCTATTTGGGATAGTTTCTCAATACCTGGTGGGATACCAAAGGATTAGTCATGCTCACCAAGCTACCAATTTGATTTACAACCTCATGAAGACTAATACCTAGCACCCATGCCTCTGTATAAACCTCTACACCCCTGTTAGACACCTGTAAGTGTGAGTTTCTGAGTGTGAGGTAGATTTCTTGTCACCTTAGTTTCACTAGAAAATCTTTGAGAGATAATTATTCAAATAGGTTAGGTTGATTTTTATCAAATCTAGAACACATTTGAAACCTTTCCATGTTCCTCATAGTACCTACAAATCCCCTGCCCACATGCATACCTGATTGTTCTCTTAAGCAAGCTTTAGGCCTAATAGGCCATAGGAGATTAGGATCCCTCTAACACTTATGTATAATCACTTGGAATTCACACAACTTCAAAGGCTTTCTACACCTACAATAAAATTCTTTAGATTAATTCAAAAGATAATAGAATCCTTTATGAAGAAAGGACCCAGTCTGCAAGCACCAACAAGCCTAGAAGGGGTTTTTTGAGTTTATGAAATCCTAAAATATAAGAAGAAAATGGAAAACCTATGGAGAGGCCTTAGAAAACCCTAAGAAACACATGAAATAGATAAACCTATCAATACAAAGCAAAATATTTAGAAACACGCTCATACAGGGACCCCTCATAGATGTAAAAACATGAGAAGCTACTTGGTTTCTTAAAAATGATTCATAAAGGAGGATCCATGAAACTCAGAATTATTTCCATGGATTTTAATCTAACTAAGACTCCTCTCAACTACCAAGATAACTCCCCCCAACTCCACTTGTACAGTCTGCACCAAATATCTAAAGTTGACCCTTCTTAGCTTGTGAAGGCAAGAAGGAAGGACTAGAAGCAAAATTTGATATTTTTAGCTTTGTCTCTACATACAAAGCATAGGGAATACTTTAGGGAGCTCAAGAGACACTATTCACATGTTCTCACCTAAAGATTGACTCTTTAAGTCTGTATAAGTGCTATTAAGAGCCCATTTTTTTGAGATTCCTCGATTTTAGTGCATGAAACTAATTTTTTTTGCCTCTAACCATTTATTGACATATTCTAACCTCATAAACATTAGAATCCTCCTTGGTGACAATTTTTTCCTTGAAAAAGTATGTACAAGTCATTTAATGAGCTCAAAAATGTCTCAAAAGATACTTTATCATATGAAAACGTGGCAAAGGGTTAATACATGACTTAGGGACACCTTATAATAACTCAATGACCCTATTAGAACATTTATAAAATTATTTTTGCCATTGACCATTTTTGACTAGATTTGACTAGATAATTACAAGGAATCTAGGCCTAGACCAAGAGTAGAATAAGACTTATGTGGATGATTAGACATACATGAGACCCTATAAGACATATGGAAACCTTTGAAAGTTTTAATATGTAGGGGTTGACCCAATTTGACTAAAATTCAAATTTGGTCAACACTTCCCATAATAAATATCTTATGAGTGGGCATACAAACATAGATGAAGTTCATATACACCACAATATCAGTTGGAAATGATATAAGTGTGTATTCTTGAACATCAATGATTAGGGGACCATGAGGAGACCTAGTAAAAAACCTACTTAAATGAATTTAAGTGGGTTATAAATTAAATTGAATGTGTTAATGACAGAGAACATGAAACTAAAATGCACTAAATAATAAATAAAGCAAAGAATAAGATGACAAATAATGTAGAACTATAATAACAAAGTTGTCTATGCCAAGTTTTGTACAATATATGAGAGGTCAAATGTCTGGTATCTATGTACTTCTAAACTTCATTCTTATCTACATCTATGCCACCAACCACAAAGAATGTAAGTGCACATTAATATATAATAGATGGAAATGAAGCATCCATTTAACTATTATAAGAATTGGTAACAACTACTTCATAACCAAGAATGTGGTGAAGTCACTATCATTGTTGATGAGCTAAGTGTATCAGTACTAACATTGTGAGGACTGTGTAGTAATGCATAAGTGGAATTATACCTTACAAATTGGCTCATAGATCAAGAATATGTTATTGATATTGATGGAATTAGCTCAAGGTGGGTATGTAATAATAGTGATCCACAAACCCAAATACTCCTAGGTCATATCCCAAGTACACTTGTTTGTTTTACTTTGATGTATATGTGCACTTGCATGCACATTCACACACACACAAAATTAGGGAATTATCTGGACACCAAATTTTGGTATACGCCTAAGAGTTACTATGTTTTTTAAGTGTTTATGTGTATATGGATTGTTGCTTCAAATTAAGCTCTTGTTAATTCATTTTAATCTATGTTGGGCCCATATATCCTTCTCATTCCTTTATAAATTTATTTTTAGTCATTTAAGGTCAATTATCATTTTATTATTTAATATGGAATTCTTAGAAACCTTTAGACCAGCTATTTTTTGACTTGGGATGTTCACACATGCTTTGACAATCTTAAAATGTTTAATTTTATAATTTTATATTAGTTGACCAATATCAAACTAGTTTGATATTGGTATAACCACTACCAAATTGGTTTTATAGTGTTCATATTGGTTGTCAATATTTTGGGCCCATTTCCCTAATTTTACATATTTTATTGTGCCTTGATTTTTGACTTTCTCACTTATACAATGTCATTTTGTGCACTAATAAGTTCTTAATTTAAATTCAAGAAGTCTATATATACATAAACATGCTAGGGCATTTATCATCAAATATCATATAGAGCTATTACATCATCATGATTGATTTATCCATATACACTACTTTTTATTGCATTTTTTATGTATTAAAGTGTTTTAGCTTCATATTTGTACCTAGAGAAAGATTATTGAAAGAGCAAATATAATCAAATTCTTATTTACATTTTGTACATAGAGATACTACCTAGGATATTTATACACACTATATTTATTTTTGGACTGTATGAGGGATGATTTCCATTTTTTCTAAGAATAGGAATATAACTAAGATAGGCATCTCATAAATACACAATTATTTTCATGTCCTTGCAAGGTATTTTAGACTATATTAGGGTTTGGATCAATGAGAAATAATTACAAAATTTTCATGCATCAAATCAAAAATCTAAGAGAGGTTTATAGAAAAAGGTGTGAATGAAGATGCTCCTAATTTTAGACTGCTTTGACATCATATACTGTTAATAAACTAACTGCTCGTATCAAACTAGTTCAATACTGGTCTGACAATTATCAAACCACTTTTACACTGGTAATTTTTTGTGTCATTATATCTCTACCATTTTTATGGTTTTCTTATGTAGTGATTTTGGATATATTTTTCATCATTTTAAGCCATTACTAGTACACATGTAAGTCAAAAATTAGATATTCCTCATTGAATCTCCTTTTCCAATTGCAAATTCATTAGACTCATTTTTTACAACATAAATCAAATTTTTATTTATTTTTTGTACTTTAATTAGATTATATTTAGCTTGTGGCCCTTATTTTACTATTTAATTTAGTGTCCTTAGCCTAAAATCACCTTTCTATAAGACACTATTTGTAAGGAAATTATTTTATAGATTAAGCCAATTCATAACAATGGATATAAATGTAAATATCAAGAGTAGACCAAAAACAATATATTGTAATAGTAAGAGTGAAATAATCACATCCACACCAACACTTAACAACATAGTATAATACTTGATAAATAAGACTGACCCGCTTCAAGGGGAAACCTCTAAAACCATGTCATAAGAACAAAATTTGTAATGTCATCCTCAATTAGTAATCAATACCTCCTATATATAATATACTTAGGTCATGGTTACTACATAGGCTGACCTTACTAAAATTATGAAGACACAAATAAATGTGACAATATAAGGTAAAAGGTTATTTAAAACATAAATCAACCACACATATCCCTAAACACATTATAGGTTAAGGGCATAACATGCCTCTCCCATTCAAACCAAAATTTCCCTTAACATAAAATGATTATAGATGTTATTGTAGGAATGTTTCATCCTCCCATGTTGCATCCTCACTAGTCAAATTCTTCCACTTGATCAAATAATCTTTATCTCCCTTGTTCACAACCTTTTAGTTTATGTTTAAAGGATCTCCTTAGGTTCCAAAATGACTCTACTTTCTCATCTATCTCTGGTGACTTACTGTATGTAGATACTCTTTGTCCAAGTACCTTATTCAATTATGATACACAAAATATGATATGTATAGATGTAGATTGAGGTAGTTCTAGCTTGCATGCTATAATGTCAATTTTTTATAGGATTTGATAAGGGTTGTAATACTTTGGATAAAGTTTGTCATCATTTTTTTTTAACTTAAAGTATATTTATTTGTATGTATATAGGCACACAAAGACACAACATCCCACTTCAAAATTCCTCTCTTTATGATGTTGATTTACTTGTTGCTTCATTCAATTTTATGCCATTACTACATTCTCTTTTATACTAGCTAATACCTCATGTTGGTGTTGAATGTGCTCTTCACTAGATTAAACCCTTGAATCTACCATTAATGATGAGATGATGGATATGGGTGGATACCCATAAAGTGCCATAAAAGAATACATTTTTTATTAGGTATTGAAGGAAGTGTTATACCACCATTCTACTAGTGGCAACCAATGAACCCATTTTTATTGTTTTTTGGATGCAAAAGAACATAATTAATTCTCTAGGCATTTGTTGACCACCTTAATTTTTATGTCATATTTGAGGATGATATGATGAGTTATGAGATAATTATAAATAAAAATATGATTTACTCTAATTATTATTGGTAAAATAGGATAATAATGCTTTATATGATCTTAGTGTACAATATAGCCTTTGAATTATATCAAGAAAAAATTGTTATTATATTGGTTATAAAGCATTGTGATAAGACAAAAAAATTGGAATATTTTATGAGTTTATCCACTATTACCATGATAAATTTTTTACCTTCTAACCTAGGAAACCTTGTTATGAAATCCATGGAAATCTCCTCCCACCTTTAGCTAAGAATAGGTAAGGGTTGTAAAATACCTAGGTTAAAATTCTCATCCTTGTTTTGCTAACACAACATGCATTTAATAATATATTTATGGATATTCCCTTTAAGTCCTTCCAAAAATAAGTCTTGATTGAATATATATGTACCCAATTTTTTAATCTGAAACATTTCATGATATCTCATGTTGATGATAGGTCTTTCATAAATAAAGTATGTTTAGACCTAGTCTTCTCCACTGTGCTTCTTTTGCCTCTTTTCAAGACATGCCCAAGTGTCAAATTTGAAAGTTTTTAACTCAATCCTTTCACATCCTTGATTATATTATGGTATGGAAAAACTACCCCAGTAGATGCATAACTATTGCTTACATATAATGACAATTTTTCCACCTTTGCATCCTTTGTAAAAAATCATTCACAGGATGTTTGTTTTGATGTGTTTTGCATGTTAAACTTCAATTTTTTATTTTATTATTTTTCACTTGACTTATGAAGGTTCCATTTTACTCCAAGCCATGTCTAAGCTAATTTTAACTAACTCTAAGTTAACTCCAAGAATCTCCTAGTCAATCTT